>JAMKCH010078363.1:0-14141 GCA_023653785.1 Ophioderma brevispina | reverse complement strand
CCTTTGTACCTGTAATGAAAATGTCAAGAAATTTGGTTGTGACAATCACTGAACGATGCATAACATGGTTTACTATAGCCATTTTATAGGGGAACCTTTTTTCTTTGGGATTTTTAAGTCCATAAAGTTAGTTTCTGGTTAGACCACTCATGTATGAACCTCAGAGTGGATGCAAATAATTTATTTGCTTAGCGTAGTAAACTGATTATATTCATCTCTTTAACATCAGGAAATTATAATGATATCAGACCCACTCAAGGATTGTATCACCGAAAGAGGAGCGATTATTTCCTCTTCCAGTATATGGACCATATTATTCGACTTAGGAGTGCACCAATTAGTGTTTCGAATGTTGTGATGTTCCCCATCAAGCATGAATTCACCCTAAAGAATGTAGTAATCTTTCTTTCTAAAATGACAAATGTGCTACGCGATGTGAGCGCTTGTGTTCAGATTGTTGTTATGTTAAGGTTTATCGTGCCAAATTGTTTCATTTAAGATAGACGATAGCTCGAACTGTGGATTCCAAACTCGTATAGGTCACTCTGGTATAGATTTAAAGCTGGGTGTAGACAAAAGATAACAATGGAAGCTTGAGCTGTTTGTTCGGTTTTGCTTTCTAAAATGCATACGGTTTTTTTTCGTAAAAAAAACTTTTTTGATTCATTTGCAAGATTTATTACATGGACGTTTTATTCCTATAGGCTAGGTCCTGTAACATGTAGATTTGTGTGTCATGATTAGGTTTTGATTCAACGGGCCAACATCTCACCCTTGATTTTGTTTAATTTGCATTTACGGTCTATGAAAACGTTGCCATTCTGAATAACATAAGTCGACAGTTGTAATAGCAGGAAGGATTTATACTAGCTACCAAGCTAATTATCACAGAAAAAGAAATGAATATCTAATTTAGAATATTCCAGAAAATGAGCCTTTTGTTTAAAAAAATTTGGCTCTGGTAAGTTTCAGCTAACTTTTGCACATTAGACGTTTGGGCTAGGCTTGGTCTCTTAGTACAGGGCTTGTTGACTTTTTCCACTACCCAACAGTCGGTAAGGCCAGAGCGGTCAATGGTTTTTAATGGAATTTGGATTGTAGGCCATGGGCCCCTCAAGTATTGGGTGGTTAGAAATGTTCCTCTGATAAATATGAAAACAGATCATGGACTATATCTACCAATGTTCTTTCTGTATGCAAGATGCAATTTTTGAGCCAAATTTAACACAATTTGTAAAATTGAAAAAAAAATGTTGTGGTTCCACTGAGTAAAAATTAGCTATGGTTATGCAGTTTGGTAACTTTTCCAAAAGACCCATGTATATACCAAAATCAGGACCATTTGATTAAGGTTTGTGTCATGTTGATATACCAAATGGTCTAAAATGAGGTCATGTTTGTGAAGACGGTCCCTAGGGCCATCGTTACTATAGTACCTTCAGTACTCTAGGTTCTTAACTTTTTCACTTGCCAGTGGAAGCCTTATTCAAAGTCCTGAATAACTCTTTTGGGCTACTTCTGCCATCATTTTGTCTAATCCTAGTTTCCTACTTGATCTTTAATTCGGATGAAGCTATACGCAATTGCCACAATCTTTGAGGTGGCAAAAGCTTGTGTGAGCTGGTTAAACGTGTTGCTCATGGGGATGTACCGATGGATGTAAATCCAGAATAGCTGGACTTCACTGCACTCTACTTTATTGCACACAATTGACTGTGCCCAAATAACTGACTCATGCTACAAAGATACTTAGTAGCTGCTTAGCATACAAATTAAGCTTCCTACAAAGTGTGGGTCATTTTGAATTCTTATAATAGAAATATTGTTTTTCAAACTAAGATCAAATGTGGTTCAGTGTTAGAATATTGCAATAAGTTCAATGGCAGCCATTTGAAATCACCGCCATCTGATATTCAGATTCTACTAATTGTGTGCTACTACAATGGCAGAGAGTTTCTTTCTAAACTCTTAGCATTATCAATGTGGGCTTTCCTTATTGTTTTGCACATCATGCATTAGTGAATTTGAAATCAGGCGGCAGGTGTATTGAATATCAAATTTATTTAACATAAATCAATGGCCAGATATATTACTGACCTTATTTGGTCAAACAATGGCTAAGAAATGATCAATGACTCCTTCAAAAGGTACGCTTCAGTTGGCTTAAATTCGCAAATAAAGTTCATGGCGGCATTGAAATCAAGCCCGCCATATTGAATTCATGATTACTACTATCTGGTTACTGCTGCAATGCCATCAGTGTTATTTCTGAACTCCTCAGCATTACCTATAGTGGGATTGTCCTTAAAATTGGCGTTTTTCATCATTCTTTAATTCAAGTTTAGGCTTAAATGTGGCTTCAGCATGGCCACCATTTTGAAATCTAAGACGCAGCCATATTGGATCTTTGACCTAAACTAATAGTTTTATATACGTATCGCATCACATTTCAAACATTACTAGACCTATTTCGTCAAAAAAGGGTTGGAGTTTTATTCCTTCAGCGCTTGATGGCCGTATTTTCATATTGGGTAAAATAATATAGAGGGGGCGCTTTAGGCCATCGGGGCGCTAAATTTTTGGCACTTTATCAAAATTGTTCAGGAGCTCAATATGTATATGCCTGCCAAGTTTCATCATCACACGCTTGTAGGAAAAGTTACAATAATGTGCTTAGGTACTGGGCACGCAACTCTATTTTTTTTCTTATGATATGAATTCCCCTGACGATGAATCGCTGTTCGGTCAAAAATTGAATGTTGTGTTGCAGACATTAAGTCCTGGATGACTGCTAACAAACTTAAGCTAAATGATGACAAAACTGAACTTGTCATGTTCACAAAAATCTCACGCATTGCATGCTAAAATCCAGGATATCCTATCCAAATGTGCCCCAACACTAATATTCAGTCTACAATTCTGCTCGCAATTTAGGGGTATTGCTTGATGAAAACATGTCAATGGATGAACAAGTGAAGAAAAATTTGTCAGTCCGGCTTCTTTTCAAATTCGTAACATCAGCTCAATTCAGAAAAATTTTGTCTGACGACACTGCCTCAATTCTTGTTATGCCCTTATCACCTCCAGACTTATTGACAATGGTAATGCTCTTTTGTATGGAATTTCTAACACCTCTTGATAAACTTCAGCGAACACAAATGCAGCCGCTCGTGTTCTCTCAAAAACTCGCAAAAATATGAGCACATAACTCAACTCTTATGGCAAACTTAATTGGCTACCTATTCGACAACGGAGCCAATTCAAGATTCTGCTGTTAACATGGAAAGCACTAAACGGACTTGCACCATCTTACATTAATGAGTCTTCTCACGACCTACTTGCCAACCCGGACTCTCAGGATCGTCAGTAAATTCTCTTTCAGTACACAAGAACCTTATCATCATTGGTGATAGAGCTTTTTTTCTTCATAGCAACCAACATGTGGAACTCATCCTATAAACATTCGCTGTTTTGTGTTCAGTTAATGATATTAAGAACAGTCTTAAGGACCTATTTGTTTCAATCTGACTATATGTTTAATTATTGCATTTTCAATTAGTGCTATTTGACTCTCCAATATAAGTTGTTCCGTTCCATTATTGTATGTTTTTGCTCCTCATTTAGGTTACATGTTCATGTTTGAATTATTGTTTCTTCTGTTTACTTTATTTAGTAACTCTTGTACAGCGACTCGGCATAAGGTTGCTAGAAGATGGCGCTTTATAAATGAGCTATTATATTATTATTATTATTTATTAATTACTAAATATTGGTTGCTTTTCTACTATTTTAACCTGGTGTCGATCTCAAACATTAACGTACCCAAGGTCGCATGTTGAAACAACAAAAAAACCCTTCCCAAAGATATTCTCCGATTTACACAGCTCAGAAACACCTGTATATTATTCAAAATTTAATTAAATCATGGAAAGGTATCAATTTTTGCATTTACAGTACCGTTACTAGTTTACTACAGGTGCAAAAAAAAAATAGCTAGTAGCTGACGTATGGTACAGGGTGTTTGTGAGTGTGTGCGTTTTGGGTATGTGATTGGGTTCAATCATTATCGATTTTCAGTGAAAAATGATTCCCATATAATTTTTGCTTTGGTTAATATTCCGTTTTGTTCCATAAAATGTTGTTTAAAAAACAAACTTTATTGGAACAAAACGGTATATTTTGATAGGAGCCATGGAGCTGTAAATGGGCATGATAGTTTGCCAAGTTTTCCATTTTCTTTTTCTATGAGATATTTGCCTTCAACATTCAGAACTATGAGGAAAATTGATGTCCTAAACACAACATCAAAATTATTTAAAAATGCAAAAAAAAAACACAGCCGTGATTCTCCCGCTATCATGTTTGTTGTTGCCAAAAAAAAAACAAAAAAATTTGGGGTGTAAACATTAATGTAATGAATGTTTTTCCTTGTATTCTCAATTATTTTTATATGTTTAAATACAAACATGCTTCCAGAAAAAACCCTGTTTTATACGTTATCTTATCACAAAGCAGGTTGCTAAGTTTTTGTGTGCTGCTATAAAAAATGTTTGTTTGCAATCACACATGTTTTTGGCAATATTATTTTTCCCCGTAATCGGTATGAATATTAAAATGTTTTAAAACAGAACAATGTTGAGAACCTTGTTTTGGGTGTGTCGTAATCCCAAACGCCTTTTTCAATGAAAATGAAAATATACAAATGAAGCGCATATCGTGGCTCGTAACTTATACGCTGTTGCCCATAAGTTGGAATATTATTTCAGAGACCCAATCTAAACGTACAGACCGCGCACTATGCTCGAATCGCCGACAACATTTTGAAGAAAAGCAGAGAGCGCGAACAAAGGGAGGGAGAGCGAGAGAAGAGGGAGGGAGTGTAGGGGGGGACGGAATTTAGTGACGGCGGGATTGAATGGCGTTGATGGAGGTCTTTCTTTCTTTAATTTCTTTCTTTCTGTTCTTAACTTTCTTTATTTATCTGTCTGTCTTTCTTCCTCCTCTTTCTCTCTTCTCTCCCCTTTCTTTCTTTCTCCATCTCTCCTTTTCATTCTCTCTCTCTCCCTCCTTATCTCAAAAGGTTCGAATTGCCTTCATTAATGTATTATAATGCCAAAATGTCTAGCTATTATGGTCGAGCGGGGTCCAAAACAGAAGATTAGCGCTTGGCGAAGCATGGCATATTTAAAATGTAGGACATACACTGACTCAGTTACTTGTTTCAGTAGGTCTAGTTAGTTTTCCAGTTAGTATAGAGCAGGAGCATGGACCCATGTCAACGATCATCTTCCTCAAATCGTCACACCCCCCACTTACCCACTACAGAAAGTGTTTGACACATTTGGTACAAACTGGTGAACAAAATTCGTAAAATTTACGGAATTTCTGAAGCCTTATTTTTCCAACATTTTTAGGGTAAATTTTACAGAAATATCTGTCAATTAACGGAACTTTGACAGTAATTTTTACAGAAATTGTCTCATATTAACGAAAAAATGTGTATTTTTAACAGAATTTTTTCCGTAATTAAAAAACGAACCAAACAAGTCCCGAAATATTGCTGCCATAAAGTTTTGAAATATTGCCGTAAATTAACATTTTTTTTTATGTTTTTTGGTTTTTTTATTGTTATTGTTTTCTCATACAGATTTTTCCGTATTTACGAAAATCTGTTTCTTCTTCTTATTATCGGAAATTTTTACCGTGTAGTTAGTATGGACCCTCTGTATCAGTGCAAGGTAGTTGGTGGTCTCATATTGTGGTGTCACGTTTTCAATAGGGGACAATTTCAGGTTACACAGAGGCTAAAGTTTTTAAAATACACCAATCATTTGAAATGTTGCCATATGTCCGTGTAGTCATACGGATTCCAATATGCATAGTTTTGTACTCATCTAATGTCCATTGGTTTTGGACTTATAGGGGAAAAATGGTTAAAAAAGGTCAAATTTCCCATTTGTACATGGGGTCAAATCAGAAGTTGCTCCAATTTTGATAAAAAATGAAAGAAGTTGTTTCATCTAATTACCTTAACCTGTCAAAATAAGGAATAATTTGCGCACTGCAATTCATAGTTAATCATTTTTGCGCACCAAATAGGTCATTAGGCAACTAATCAAATTGGCGTACCTTCTTTGCCCGTATCTCGCTAAGTAAATATTTAAAACGTAATCAAACTCTATTTTTTTAGTCATCTTCCCACATCTAGCATTCTAAGTATTTAAAATAACTAATTCGGAATTAACTTTTAAGGTTGACCCCCCTGTACAAACTTGAGATTTTATACCTATAACTTACTTCCAAAACCAATGGTCGTTAAGTGGTACAATATCAGTTTTGGATCCTTAGTGACTAGATGGACAATATGCATACTTTTCAACTTGATTGGAGCATTTTAAAAGTTCTGAATATGTAACAAAAATTTGGACTCCAGTGATCTTTTTCTGATTATTTTCTAATTTCTTTCTATCGGATATAATATACATTTAGCCCCTCTTAATAACAAATTGTGAGATATATTCTTTGACCATTTAGAAACTCATATCTGGCATTTCTGTTTTGATAAACCTCTTCAAGCTTCAAACCTAGCGGCCACATGGCCGCCTGTCACAGAATGAATCCTTCAAGTTACCATATACTTATTTCGCTGTTTGATTTATCCAAAATCCATGTTAAAATGTGAAGATGGACCATAACCTCAAGCCTGGTATTTCTCTTTTCTTAACAGGCGAGAAATCCAAGAAGATGACTTATACGGCTGTCCTATTTTTAAACCTGTAATTTACAATATGCCTGTTTAGGCCTACGTTTAGTTTTTTTCGAGTAGGTAGTTTGATCAACAACAAGAGAAAATAAATAAACCATTCATTGCTGGGTTGTACATGTTTGTTGATCTTGATCTCACTCAACTTTTTAATTCCACGATGACGTCACGATATGTAGATGATTGTACAAATTCTGCGAAGAAGTCTTTTTAAAGTTTATGTCCCAGGAGTGCGATAAGTTAACCGTACACCTCCACTGTAGTTGAGAGATGGTTGTTCTGCCCTCACCAGATAGGTATGTCATTCCGAAAATGATTAATACCAATGGTTAATTAAGAATGAGACTGACGGTTTGTGTTTCAGCATTATACGTAGTACGTGGCAGGTCGTTCAAATCGGTCCAAACAATTGCTCAAGCGACAATGGCATATCGTTTGTTGAAAGCAGATGTTCACATTGTTGTCAATCCCAGATGGCTATGTCATTTAAGTATATTGTTACTCTGTTTGTATATAGACGATACATTGTGTCTCATCCAGGATGTATAGTGTTACGACGACTCGTGCAAGCCAAGGTCAGAAATACCCTTCAATACAAACAAAGTGAGCCTTGTGCACAAATGATCTGATACTTTTAATCAGATTAATTGGTTCAAGAATTTGAAAATCCAAAACGCAATTACATATTTTAAATAGGGTTGGGACCATTCGCGACCCTGGGTCACTTAGTGACCCTGATGAATTTCTCAGACTTGTACGGAAGAAACTGCAGAATTATGCAGTTTATTCCGTACACGTCTGATGAATTCCCAGGGTCACTAGTGACCCAGGGTCGCTAATGTCACAACCCATTTCAATAATGATACACTCAATGATAGATTTTACGTCTTACAAGTCACTTCAGATGTGTCGTACAATATCAAGGATCACCACAAATGTCCGTTGTTGCAAATAACCAATTTTATGAACCACAGACTGGAATATTTTCTGATCAAAAAAAGAAGCTCTTTTGCCTTGAAAATGACAGCGACAGTCAGTTTTCAGCTTTGGTATCCAAAATATTAATAAATCCTGGATAGTAACAAATATCACAAACAAAAAAAAAAAAAAAAAAAAAAAAAAAAAACTAGCTTCGCTAATAGCTACTGGCCAAGTATTTAATCTGCCAACTCATTTATAAAGTATTTCACAACAAGGATTTCCCAATACATTAAATTAGATATTACAACATTGCACATGAACAAACCTACCACTGTCCAATTAAACCTCACATAAAATGCATCATATGCATTGAGCAACTTAACAATAATCATCATGGGGAAACTTCTGGCACAATACTTAAAAAAATACCAGATCTTTATAGTACTTGGCTCAGATGCCTGATCTCTAAAGCATAAAACAGCATTTGGTCTGATCTCTAAATATAGCGGCTTGTGGAATTCCAATTTTCCTTCCATAGTAAACAATGAAAGAAGTTGCTTTTTCCTACCGTCTGTCACTTGATGGCCCCCTATTTTACAGTTTGTCACCAATATCCCTCCTTTGGTCTTCTGCACACCAAGTCCCCCATTTTATTCTCATTCACACCGAATGCCCCCATTTTATCCTCCACACCAAATGCCCATTTCTCCCTCCACTCGAATCTTCCCCCCCCCATTGATGCTCCTCTACCTGAATGACTCTTGATAGCTCTTGATATTAAGGGTCGGTTAGGGCAGAGGTACGCACTTCTAACGAGTCCCCCCCCCCCGGGGGGTGGATTAACGTTGAGCCAGGGGTCGAAATTCAGGCCCTTTTTGTCCGTGAAACAAATTATGTCAAAAAACAGAAAATTCATATTACCCAGTTTCACGAGCAAAATTAGGGTGACTTTTTTTCAGGGCCGTGGCCCAAACCTTTGAAGGGCACAATTTTTCAGGGCCTTCTTTTTGCACTTGCCCCCGTTACAAGTGGTGTGAAACGGTTCCTAATGATAACGGAAGACCGGATGCAAAAGGAATTGGCTTCGCTGAAAACATGCACCCCTCATATTGCATAGGCTCCGTGTACACAGAGGAAATAGTTCATAAAATTACATGAAGTGGCGCACCCAACCCTCACAAGTAGAAAATCTAGTGGTAATCATTGGAGTCCTATTTTTATGAGAGAAGAATTCCACTTCTCACTTTTACAAGTTGTGCGTTTTCCAGGAAATGCAAGTCTAAATTCCAACGTCTGCGGACATTAAACATGATAAAATCATCCAAATTCAACAGCCTCGTAACAGATACGCTGGTTCCATGAGCTGTCTCTCACCACTTCACAAATGAGCCAATAAAAGCGAAAGCCCGAGGCGAGAGCACCAGCGTAGTAAGTAACAGCTGGAGAGGGCGGCCGAGAAATCCCCAATTTAAGACGGGACGCCATTGGTTTTTTTTTTAACACGTAAAAAGTAACAAACCGATTTTTTTTAACATTAAAAAAAAAAAAAAAAAATCCTTAGAGGTGCACATTTATTCTTAATGGGATTTATTAGCTGTCATATTTTTTCTGAGCGGGAGTGGTATAATTTTAGAAGAGAGCATCTTATTTTAGTTAGTGTGTATTCTTTGAGTAGGGATCCGGGTGGCGCTTGTGTGAAGGGGGTTGTGGTTGGAAAGCTTTCAAACTGCTCAGACGTTCAAACAGCAAACAGGCAAGCTATTGTTAAATGTTTAAAAAGAAATACTAAACTGGTAGGGAAATTGTAGATGGATGGGGAAAGGCCAAGATGGATATGTTAAACAAATCCATAGTGCATTGCAATGTGCCCATAGTGATGTGTGGGAATGAAGGTTCGAAACTTCAGGATAAAAAGTAGTTGCAGGCTAAATGGTGCAAGGCTTCTATGACTTTGACTTATTATCAAATATGGACTTTGATGGGATCACATGACCTTGTTAGGTGAAAGGTTTACAAACTGGTGCATTGTGGTGGATGCAATACGCCCTATGTGGGAGGGAGCTATTAACAAAATTTAGTTCGACCCCTTCATTTTCTTTTAATTAAGGAAATACAGCTTATCCGTGACGTAAGAGGGGATAAATAGGAGGTGGTGATTCTTGATTACCTTGGGCTGGGTTGGGGGCCAGAGTGGGGTGGGGTAATGATGGGGGGGGTGAGAAATAATTTAAGAAGAAACACAAATTTCTCCACAAAGAAAAAAAAAACAATGCTTTACTTTGATTATAGTAACCTTGACATGTACAGTGGACAAGATATAATGGATAATGTGTGTGTATGGGGGAATGTGGAGGGGGGAATGGGTGGAGATGTCAAGTTTAAGAGACATTGCTAGACATCTAATGAAATATTTCTTAAAATTGAGGGGTAAAAAAATATGATGTTAATCAAAGTAGGGGGATGTAAATATGAGAGCCTCTAGAGGCCTACTTGTACACAGATACATTGCGCTCTCTCTCTCCTAATTTGAACTCATGGTTTAGGCAGGGTCATATTTACACCCGAAGGGAGACGGGAATTTCTTGGAGAGTAAAACGAAAACATTTTGTAAGCGGAGAGGGGGGAATTATGAAAATGCACACACTTTCTCGACAAAACCATTAACCATGGATATGCCTGTGCAACTGGGGGGGGGGGGTGATGCAAGGTATCGAGCATTTGTCTGTAGGGTGAGAATTTGGGTCCTTCTCTATGATAGACACACTGTGTACAAAGTCATTTCATTTGGGGGATGGCAGGCGAAAGGACTATGATGAGCAGATGTGATGGGGACACCACCTATATTTTATATGAGATTTTGGGTTTTGGTGGGTGGTTTGGGGGATTCAGAACCAAGTTAAATTCATATTTTTAATTACTGAAAGTAAATTTTAAAGGCCAAAAATATATTACATGTAAGTTATGAAAAATTCTCCAAATGGCCCGACGCATTTGTATACCTGCACTGGTCTAATTGGGACAATTTTAATTTTAGTCACATTGTTGCTTACCCAAAACCAATGTGAATAATCAAATTGAATAAGATGTTTTGGGGGATACATATCTATATGTGAGGAGATATGTAATATGATATGGGAAATCGGACCATGATAGGGTCACCACTTTACGGAGACGTTGTGTTAGGAAAATTTTCTGGGGGTAAGGACTGAGCAAAAATATGTGTTTGTGACTTCATATTTATGATTACATTACCCAATCTCAATTTTGATGGAAAAGGTGGAAAAGCTGGTTCGATTGTGTCATTCACATTTATAAAGAAAAAAAAGCTCAGTAATTTCATTGGGCAAAAAATAGTAACATGTGACCCTTATAACTGTCCTCACAACCATTCACAAGTTAAGTTTTGTCGCTCCATGTGATACTGCACGCTGCAGGGGGCTAGTAAAAACAAATTGTCATTACCTTTATAGTAAAATACAATAAGAAGCACAATTCTGAATCTACCTGAAGATACGGAAAGTTACTTCATTGACACGGACCAAGCCATGCATGCGTAACACGGCTACCCGTTTACTACAGTACAGTCTGACAGTGACAGGAATGATGGGGTGTTTGACGATGTTACTTGCTTAGATGAACATAGAATATGCGATAAACCAACTGCATGGTCGTGACAATAAATAAATTTAAAGGCCACGACACAAAACAGGCAATTGCATTTTTTGCAACAAACAAACAGGCGAATGGTATTCGTGACAGGTATTATTAAAATCTGCAGGCTATGCAATAAGCAGGATATCGGTTGCATTTCAATCAAACGATGGGCGACCGTGTTCTCCGGCAGGCGGCCAACAATTCCGCTCAAGCACACAAATTCCATCGTTTTTGTGCACTTGTTTCTACCTGATGAAGAAGGCTTTATTTCACCATCTACATCAGGAATTAAGTACAATATATGCACTTTCCCGACTTTGTTCGGGTGGGGGGTACAGGATACGCCATGATTACGTTTACACAGTGTGTTGACACGATCACACAAGCTGATTAGCTCGTACACAACGGATTGTACCTTTTTAGCCGCGGGTTTAGAGTTCAACGTTCGTACCACACGTGACATTAGATTGTAATCGCGGAAGTAGGAAATATTGATACCGAGAGTTTTATATGTGATAGTTTCACAAGAAAATTGGGACAATTTCACAATTAATTTGCGAGAAGAAAACGTGCACATACAAGAGGTAGAACACCCGCAGAACTGATTTTTATAATTTTTAAAGAATTTGATCTCGCAAAAAATAGGTACGTCCAGGGGTGCGTCACCTTTTAAAACGATACGGGATCTGCCCGGTGGCCTAGGTTATACTGTCAATTTTCCCTATTCACTGTGCACACAGTGCATTCAATAGCCATGAACTGTTGGTTACTCTGTGCTTACGCATAGGAATGAGAAACTCACGTCGTTGACGACGAAAGTGCTCAAGGGATTTTCTTGGTTGAAGCTCTAATTGTAGAATATATTTATCATCAATAACATATGTGAATGTTATTATAATAGAACATTCAGAAAACCGAAAATGGTTAAGTTATAAAGGTGGTATTTTGGTAGTGAGGGCTTAGGGTATAATGGCAAAATCAACAGTGATTGATGGGCAGATTCAAGAGGGCGCCAAGGACCAAACGTTGGCCTATACTCTTCGTTAGAAGCTGACAACCAAGATCATCTCATTTACATGGTGTGATGTAGTTTGTTGACCTAAGGTGCTGAAAAAGATCCGACACGACCATTTCTAACAAGGCTGCCAACATGTGGTGAAAAATAGGCGTGGGTAATAGCTCATCCATAGCCTATCTTGATCAGTTGATTGGATGGCTTGCCGTGTGAATGTGGGAATCATTTAATACGATCAAACTATGAATGGATTCGTGATCACAATGATTTGGTTGGGTGGGCAAAAGGTCGAAGCCCGTTTACAGTGGACACAACTGCACTATGTGAATCTAACGCCTTTTGGAAGAAGAAGAAACAAAGTGTGTGGGTCCAATGCCTTACATGGGGCGACGATGGTGTGTGAAAGGACACTGCCCCCCACCCCCCATAATCTGAGGGAAACAAAGGACTGTGGCAGTGATTTTTTTTTTCTTTTTTTCTTTCTTCTTCTTTTTAATTTTAATTTTTTTTTGAGGAGGAGCCCTGAGGGCAAAATTTAAGGGGCCCTGTCAGCAGCTGCTGACATGATGACTCTTAAATCCACCACGGGAAACCGTTCGCTGGGCCAAGGGGGCACAGAAAGATTACACCGGGGATTCAATGGCGGTAGTTGTCTTTATGGACAGAGCCGCTACAACATTGACCCGTCAAGATGGAAGGCAAAAGGTTCGTCGATTACGTAGTGAGAAACGCCGAGATGACTGTATTCAAGAATCAACTCAAGGCGGGTGGTTGGGGGGGGTTTGGTAGCGGCTCATTGATGGTATGGGACGGCAGCATAGTATTTAAAAAGGTAGATGCCGTACGCACACTTTGAAATAGGCGGCCATCGTAACCGCGTTTTGAAAATTATAAATATTCATTACGGCCATCCATTCGAAAAGTCGCACGCGCACGCGCATGAGCCGTACGTTGGCATGAAAACGGTACATCGTTCTCTGCAAATGCGTGAATATATGAATTAATCGGTACACCATATTAGGGAAATCAGGGAATATTAATAAATGCATGGTACACCACGCTATGAAGTAAGTACGACAATGGTTTTACAGCTTTTGCCGCTGGCGTTCGCCGTCTTGTGTTATATTGAAGCTGTGGTCGGTATACATATGGAGGAAAAAGTCATTGTTGGGGCCATATGGGGAAAAACATGACGCCGTCGTGCACCTGCACATTCTGGAAAATCACTGCTGGCAAATGAAGAAGGGTTTGTGAAAACACTTTTCGGCTCATCGGCTGCAAGACAACAACGCCACGCCGGCGCTCAGGGGCGCTGTTGTAGTGAGACATTGTAGAGGGGATGGAGGAGATACATGAACTATATAGGGTGGGCTCCCTTAATGGGAAAAAAAAACCCCCCCCCCTATCGAGCATGCCTGAGATGCCTTAGGCCGAGCCATCAATGACAAAGGGGGGACAATCTTCCTCTAACTCTACATTTAAGTAGCTCAAGCTCTGGGACGCTCTGCCCATTTGACATCATAAACAAACCTTTTGCTACAGTATGCCGCGAGTGAGTCTTGACGCCACCATTCAGGCTGGGGTGGCCTCTACTCGATTTAGTGACTGATTGACGTTTAAAACAGTTACTATTGACATTTGATGCATGAAATCATCCAAAATTATGTTATATATACATAAAACTGAACTGCTGTGCAAAACTTGGTAACAAAAGCCTAAATCTGCTGTCAAAAGACCCTGTTCCTTTAGGCCAAGGACACAGTCCGGAACGTTAAAGGTGTAATGTGG
>JAMKCH010078359.1:0-46216 GCA_023653785.1 Ophioderma brevispina | reverse complement strand
ACATCAAAACCAAACTGCTTGCAATCAACATAATAAATCCACCAGACTTTTTCATATTGCAATTTGCTCAGGCACTGAGAATTTTTTTTTTATAACATTTTTCTCATCACTTTCAACAATTTTTTTTAATAAATGTCTGTAATTGCTACAATAGATTTGTATAACTGGTGCTCCAATAGCTTTTATTTAAATTTATAACTCAAGTCCATATTTTGCACACAACTTCAAAGTCCCTACTTGGAGAAGCTTTACATTATAACATCACCATTTATCTTGTCACACTAGCTATTCGTATAACAACCTGGGGTCCCAAAAAGTCTATTTCCATAATCATTTCACCCTGGTAGATTCCTGTATAGGTTGGAAAAAAAAGCTTTTGTTTTCCATAGGGTAGCTAAAAAGTCCTAAATCAAACCTGGCCCTTTTTATTTTTTTTATTTTTTTTTTAAAAGGAATTTCCCTGCCCCCCCCCCCGGAAATCATAACCAATGGTACGTCAAACAGTTGCAACTGTATTTTATGGTAAATTATTACTTAATACAGAAATTTCACTTTGGGATATTATTTTTTGAATGAAATTTTCTATATCTGAGGTATTTTTGGTCTATACACGGCAATCAAGTTTGAACTTCATCAGTTTTGATTTTAAAATCCTCTAGCTGTAGTACAGATCATTTTATCAATGGAAGCTGAAATTGAATTAATCAAAAATAACTGGAATCAACAATGATGGGATGATTACTAAATATGGCAAAACTAATAATAGACATGGCTTGGTAGTCTGAAAGGAAGTCTAACTTTAGAGTCCTTGGTTTAAAACCAGGGTTAATCCTACATGAATGCACAGCAACCTTTTTCTTTTTCTTCCAACATACTCTGAAAATGTGCCTGTAAGAGGTGATAAAATTCCTCATGGAGGGCATTCCAGCCCATCCATAAGGAAATTTTCTCACCAGTTACTTTACTTTCATTCCACATATTTCGAAAGGAAAAAAGGGCCAGCTCCTGTATGAACTAACCCTGGTTTAAACCCAGGTCTAAAGTTAGTCCCCATTTCAGAATACCGCCTAAATGAGCAGAACTTAATTTTTCCGTGGATTATCTTTACAGGGCCATATCCAGGGGGTGCGACACACCCCCAAAATGCAAAGGCCGCTTGTAATGAGTTGGAGGTCCCTTTGTCATTTTGGAATGTCTGCTTTGGTGATGTTAAGAAAGTTTGCCGGTGCCTAAATTTTGTTGTTGTAAAGGTTGGCCTGGCATTGTATAATGAATGAAAACAGTGTTAAAATAGCATTACTATGGCATTACGCACTGCTGTTTTTGTTATTGTACTGTTGTACTGTTTTTGCAGGCTGGGGGGGCCCCGGATGATGTCATGATGGCACTCCCTATATACCATGGTCAGGTTTTATGCTATCTTATTGTATGATGTTCCTGACAAATACAATCTCATCAGATGATACGTACCCTTTGGGTTTAAAATCACAATGCATTTTCTTTCTCTCTCCAAATCATTGTAGTGAACTCCCATTGAAAGTGGCGCAGCCAGGCCTTACTCTTTTTCTAATGCTAACCAGGAAACTTAAAAAAAGCTAAATTTCAGGTACCTGCGTCTGCTTCAATAGTACTCATTATCAAATTTTAAAACAGATGCCCATTTTGCCTAGACTCTCCCACAGTCTCGGCCGGTCTTCCGATTCAGGGCACAGTAGGTTAAACTGACATAAAATCAAACATTTGTTATTTACAACAGTCGCACTCACCAACAGATCCTCTAATGTATATACAACCATGCAACAACTAAAACTCCTTTAAAAAAGCTCAGATCACTGGGCCCTCCCTGGACCCTTGGACATCGGGGGTCGTTTAATACTGCGCTGACACCTTTGTTTACCCAATGGCCGCCCATACGCCCTATACGAACCACCTTGTACTAAATAGATACCACGATACAAAATTAAAAAATGACCCTCGAGGTTGTTGACTCCGAAGATTGTATTCTTCACATTACAGTCGTTTTACACAGCCCTGAGAGGGTCTAAATTTTAGCCCCCACTCACTTTGCAGCCCCCCCCCCCAGTTTGAATTAAAAATAAGTTTGCCAGTGCCTGAAAAAATCTTAAAGGTGCAAACAAGAGATTTTAAGTCATCCTTAATTAAGTCATCGGTGTTATTTCATATAGATTTAGCCTCAATGTAATTATTTTTGGCGTGCAGAAATGCCATTGAAAGTGAAAACAAATGTCTTTTTATTTGCTTATATTTCACAATAACTAGGCTGATGTAGGTATTTGCTCCTATAGCGAAATTAGAAATTTCACATTTTTACTGAAAAATATTGTCCACGTAGTCCTTCAGTGGGGGGTATTTTTGATGAAAAGCGTTACATCAATGCTAAAATCAGAATTTCCAATATTTTTCGGGACCACCCTGATATATGAAATCTCTCGTTGCACTTTAAGTAGCATGTAGGCCCCCAAGATACATTTGAGTTGAGCTTCTCCAGTTTTTTTACTCACCCTAATGTGCTTGTTCCACTTTATGTCTATTATGTTCTCTACTTATATGAAAGCTGCACGTGCACATATGCCACATCAAGTACTGTGGGAAACAACTTGCAGTTTTGATGGTAGAAGTATAATGCATATGCAAAGCCCTATTCAATAGTGGCTAATCTTTATGTTAACCACTAAAACGGCACTAAAAATGTTCATAATCTTGGGAATTTAATGGGATTTTAGAGGCCCACATTTTCAGGATGACAATGAAAAAATACAGTCCTTCATCTGATAATCAAACATTGATACGACTTTCCAGGTTAATCAGGGGGTTTTCAAAGAGTATCGGACATGCACCTTGGAAATATGTATACTGGTTCAAACTAGATACTATATGTGTCTATTTGTGGTGAAAAGAAAAAATACTATTGACGTAAGCACGAGTGAAATTAAGAACATCAAAAAAATTTTTCTTTAATATACTGGTCCATATACAGGGAAATAAACCATGCACAAATGTCAAAGCAGCTGTTGCCGAACACAACAAAACATCATCATACAAATTGTCCTTCTTTCTCGGTCCTCTGATACTTGAATAATAGTGAAGAGCAAACCAGACGACTTTGAAACCTGATGCACTTAAATCAATAGCGAAACAGAAGGGGAATATCGTATTGATAACATGATAAAAGATTCAGAAGATTGAAAATGGTCAAATATTGATCTGATTTGAGCTCAAGAACGAACTTTCCTTCCCATCCCAACTCCCGCCTATGATTGGCCGATCCCGAAAGGTGAGGAAATCATGGTTGTTATCCGGAGATGACTCACTTTGGCACTCAAAATACATCTGTACGGCACTATACTTGGATGTATTATGGAATTGATTATTAAAGGGAGATCAGGGCATGCCTAGATTATCATCTTTCTAGATATTGTGAAAAAGAGTTAATTTTTCAAATCGAAAATATTTCTGTTTAATTAGGATGTAGATTTAAAATAGGTTTCCAATGTTATTAACCAAATAACATACAATACAAGCAAGTTACTTAATTGCAAGGTCCCTGGCCTAGCAAGAACGTCAACTCTAATGACCTCAGATGATCTTTAACTTTTGTCCATGACCTTTTGACAACATTCACATGAAGGAACCCCTTATTGCACCGTAACCCCATTCTATTCAATAAGACTTGTTCGAAGACCTGAAAACTAAACCCAAACCAAACCTAACAATCCTTTCTTGGGAACTCAAATTGGTTTAAGAAGGATACAGGGGAGTGGTCTTGGGGTCTGGATACCCACCTTTTTTCTGCATCTGAAGTGGACCCAAGGATATTATTTTTCCAAAACTCTGACCCATCAGTCAGTAATCCTGAAGCCAAAGTTTACCAAATATTTTGGAACTTTGGGCAAATTTTGTAGAAATTTTGGATGCACTAAGGTGGTCTTCTTGTATATCCACAAGTTATCGGTAATGGCTTGCGTAGGGTTGGGTTTTAATCAGCTGAATAAGCTGATCCAGGGCTACATGATCCAAGATAGGGATGGGCCAAACATGGCTCGCTTTGAGCTCAGGGGGCAGATTGGGAACACCAGGGGTTTTCACCCTACTCTATTCACAGATGGCTGTGATGTACATTTATAGTTGAACGCTCTGCACACAAAGGACAAGTGAATTAATATCCCCTCCAAAGGATGGGTTCTTTCAATTTCAAATTCATGCCCAATTTCAGGGAACCATGGAGAGTGTATTCTCATGAGTGATTCCTCCTAATAAATTCCAGCAAGTGCCCCACCGGGATTTCGAACCCGGAAATTTTTGGCCACTTTGTGCCACAGCAAGAACCCTAACCGCAGGCCAATGCTCCTCCCACATAAGGCAAAATTGAGTCCTTTTTGCACAAAGGTAAATTTGAGTACTTTTTCAAAAAGAAAAAATTTTACAAAAAAGCACATTCTAATACCAAAAATTTACCTAGAAAAGAGACTCATCGAGACATTGATACCTTAATAAGCCAAAAATGGATTCCCCATTAATTGAGACCCTTTTTTTCCCTTTTTCTGATAGCATAGAAAGAGTCATGGCTTTGGCTTGCGTACTTCATGGGAGGTTTCACTCACAACTTGCTTTTTTGGAGAGAGAAAATGCATTGGAGTTTTTAAACCAAAATGTTACGTATCATTGATTAGATTGACTTTTGTCAGACATAATACAATGTTAGATACGATGAAAACCCTGACTGGTATATAGTGAGTGCCAATAATTGGTTGGAATCATCGGATCAATCTGTGGTTCTAGTTTTTAAAGCGGCACTGGTATATTTTCACAAAATATGGAATTCTTCGAATTTGCTCTCAAATGATAGTCTAGGCCATTGGAAGAATAGAGAACATTTACACATGAAAATAACATGCTCAAAAAACAGGTAAAGGGCAACGAGCGATTTCACTTATTGAGGTGTCCCTAAAAATAAAAAAATCGAAATTACTGCCTGATATAAAGCTTTTCCATAAAAATATCCCCATCTGAACGGATTAAGCTGGAAGGTTTTCTTTGGTACAAAAAATTGTGAAAGTTCTAATTTCGGTATAGGGAGCAAATACCAAAATTTCAGACGTTTACATTGAAATATGATGCTAAATCAATCACCTTTGGTTCTCTTTTAAGAAATTGCGTAGCAAAAATACAAGGTCGAAATCTATTTGAGTGTCTAATCTATATCAAAATTACATTATGACACAATTGGGGTTCTTGCCTTAAAATCTCTCGTTGCACCTTTAAGGACGTTACTAAGATGTTTAATGACATCCAGTAATTTTAAGGCTAACTTTAAGTTTCCATAACTTTAATCACACAAATGTGTATATTACATGAATATGATAGAGTATTACTCATTTCAATTAAAACATAAGGTCAAGACCGGTAAAGTCAAACAGGGTGCATGCCGTGGGGAAACATGCCTAGCGTGCGTTTTCTTGTGGTTAAACGCATTTCCGAGTTGCTGAATAATGTCGCCGGCGGGACAATTAATTATAAAATGTTTGTTTACCAATACGGACGATGATTTTTAATAATGGTTGCTAACTAGATACTATTATGTGTATATTGTGGTGAAAAGAAAAAAAAATACTATTGACGTAAGCAAGAGTGAATATTAAGAACATAACAAAATATTTTGTTTAATAGACTGGCCCATATACAGGGAAATAAACCAGCATCAAATTGGTCCAAAGCAGCTGTTGCCGAACACACAAAAAAATCATTCATACAAAATTGTCCTATTCTCGGTCTGTTCTCTGATACTTAATAATAAGTGAGAAGAGAGCAAAACCAGACGACTTCGAAACTGATGCACTTAAATCAATAGCGAAACAGAAGGGGAATATCGTAATTGGACCGTTTCTCCCGCCATCCAGACTATCTTATCCCATTCTCTCCAACTTTTCTTCATGACCACCACCCCCTTAAACTGTCTTCTTTCCTCCCCATCCCTCCCTTCCCAATTATCCCAACGGCCATCATCATTCCTCCCTGCTCCTGCACCTTACCCAAATTGTCGTTTGTTTTCTCTTTCTCCCCACTGACAACTGTCACCACGACTCCCATCCAATCCAATCTCTCCCGTTACATCTCACCCTCTACACATTCCTTCTCCCAAGAAACTCCCACCCTCCCGTACGCCGCCCCCCCTCTTTCCCTAGCATCCCCCATCCCGAAATCATCCTTCCCCGCCCCGACCCCCTCTCTCCTAACCTTAGTCCTCCGCCCTCCACTTCACCTCTCCCTAAACACTCCCCTTTCGGCAGCCTTTCCATTCCCACGTCATTACCCCACCTCTTGATAGAATTAGATAGTAAAAGAGGTCATGGGTGGCTTGCCGTTTACTTTCAATGGAGTTTCACCACAACTTGATTTTGGAGAGAGAAAAGCATTGTGATTTTTTAAACCAAATGTGACGTATCATGATTAGATTGAATTTTGTTCAGAACATAAACATGTAGATAGATAAACCTGACATGGTATATAGTGAGTGCCAATAAGTGGTGGATCATAGGATCAGAAGTCTGTGGTTCTAGTTTAAAGCGGCCACGGTATATTTTTCACAGAAAATATGGATTTCTTCAAGTTGCTCTCAAATGATAGTCTAGGCATTGGACGAATAGAGAACATATACACTGAAAATAACATGCTCAAAAACAGTTAAAGGGTGCAACGAGAGATTTCACTATTAGGTGTCCCTAAAAAAAAAAATCGAAATTACTGTCCTGATATAAAGCTTTCCATAAAAAGATCCCCATCTGATAGGATTAAGCTGAGAAAGGGTTCTTTGGTACAAAAATTAGCTTGAACAGTGACTAATGGCGTATAGGAGAAATACTAAAAAGTAAGCCTGGGAGTAAATTGAATATATGATGAGCAAATCAAAACACCCTTTGGTCTCTATTTTTAAGACCATTTAGAGAAAATACAAGGTAAGAAATCATTGAGTGTTAATCATATCAAATTACTATATGACACAATATTTGGTGCCTTAAAAATCTCTCGTTGCACCTTTAAGGACGTTAATAAGATGTTTAAAGACATCCAGGTAATTTGAGGGTAACTTTTAAGTTTTCAATAACTTAATCAACAAAAAATGTGTATATTACATGAATATGATAGACATGTACTCATTGATATTAAACCATAAAGGTCATTGACCGGTCAAACAGGGTGCATGCCGGGGGAAACATGCATTACGGCGTGCGTTTTTCTTGTGTTAAACGCCATTTCCGTCGTCTGCTGAATTAATGTCGACGGCGGAAATTAATGATAAAATCGTTCGGTTTTACCATAAGGACGCTGATTGGTCTTAATACTGGTTGCATACTAGATACTATTATGTGTCTTTGTGGTGAAAAGAACAATACTATTGACGGAAGCAAGAGTGACATTAGAAACATAACAAAATATTTTGTTTAATTACTGGTCCATTATACAGGGAAATAAACCATGCACAAATGTCAAAGCAGCTGTTGCCGAAACACACAAAAAAATCATCATACAAAATGTCCTCTTTCGGTCTCTGATACTTGAAGAATAAGTGAGAGCAACCGACGACTTCGAAACCTGATGCACTTAAATCAATAGCGAAACGAAGGGGAATATCGTAATTGATAACTGGTAAAAAGATTCAGCAGATTGAAAAATGGTCAAATATGATGCTGTTTGAGCTCAAACGAATTTCCATCCCACTTCCCGCTATTGATTGGCCGATCCCGAAAGGTGAGGAAATCAATGGTTGTTAGCGGAGAGTGAATCACTTTGGGCACTCAAAAAAAATACATCTGTAAAGCAACTAATACATGTGATGTAATTATGGAATTGGAGTATTAAAGGGAGATCAGGGCATGCCTAGATTATCATCTTTATAGAATGGGAAAAGATTTAATTTTCCAAATCTGAAAAATTTCTGTTTAAATTTAGGATGTGATTTAATAGTTTCCAATGGTATTAACAAATAAAAGACACACCCGCAAGTTAACTTAATTGCAAGGTCCCCTGGCCTAGCAAGACGTCAACATCTAACATGACCTCATAGGGATAGGACCTTAGACCTTGGTCCATGACCTTTGACATCATTCACATGAAGGAACCTTTTGCACCTTAAACCCAATTCTGATTTCAATAAGACTTTTTCGAAGACCTGAAGAACTAAAACAAACCAAACCAACAAATCCTTTCTTGGGAACTCAAATTGGTTTAAGAAGGATACAGGGGAGTGGTCTGGGGTCGATACCCCTTTTTTCTGAATCTGTAAGTGGACCCAAGGATATATCAATTTTCCAAGACAAAAATTGACCCCATCCGTCAGTATACTGAGCCAAAGTTTACAAAAATATTTTGGAGCGTTGGGCAAATTCAGAAATTTGGATGCCACTACGGTGGTCTTTCTTCTTCTATCCACAAGGTATTGGTAATGGCTTGTGGTAGGGGTAGGGTTTCATTCAGCGGAATAGCTGATCCAGGGGCTACATGATCCAAGATAGGGATGGTCCAAACATGGCTCGCTTGAGGCTCAGGGGCAGATTGGAACAGCCAGGGGTTTCACCCTACTCTTATTCAATACAATGGCTGGGATGTACATGTATAGTTGAGACTCTATGCACACGGGACCAGGAATTAACCCTCCAAAGGATGGGATGCTTTCAAGATTTTCATTTGCCCCATTTCAGGGAAACCATGGAGGAGTGGTATTATGAATGAGTGATTATCAGAATTAAATCCTCAGCAGTGAACCCACCGGGATTCGAACCCGCACTTTTTGGAATTTGTGCCACAAGCAAGAACCCTAACGCTGGCCATGATCTCCCACATAAGGCAAAATTGAGTCCTTTTGCACAATGTAAATTTGAGTACTTTTTTCAAAAAGAAAATTTAAAAAATAAAAAGCACATGTATGAACCAAAAAATTTACCTAGAAAAGAGGAATCATTGATCCATTGATATTAATAGCCAAAAATGAGATTTGGTTTTTTTTGACTCCATTATTGAGACCATTTTTCCCTTTTTCTTTTTTAAATTCAGACATTTTTTTTGCCTATAATCTTCAGAGGATTCAGATGCATGCACATGTAGGAACATCTTGTGGTTTACTGGGTGGAACTCTCCCCCCCAAAAAAAGAAAAAAAAAGAAATAACCAACTGCTTGGAAGAAACAGTGTTTTCCTTGCTGTATCTATACTGTTTAGGGCCGTTCGTTTGCACAGAGAAAGGCCACTTCCTTCCTCTTCTCCAAATCCTGGACGAGATACAAGTTTGACTAAAACATGGCCTATAGTGATCAAATATACTTCCATCTTTGCACCATGTTTGATGAGATTCAGCCCAACAATCCCCAGGCTTATGCATAGAATGTCCTATGAGTGTGCACAGTGAGCAATTATGCAAATTCATCACCTAATTTGCTCATGTCTATTCCATAACTGACTTGCACAGTAGTTAGGCAAACCACGATGCCTGCTCGTGCATGTTCAGTGCAATTCATGGGGTGAAACGATGGACAACTTGTTGCATGACTAGCATCTTGGAACATGCCTACACACATTGTAACACCCATGGCTCTAAGTGCCCTACAAAAGTTACTTGTGCTTTAAAACCACCAGTCAGCCAATGCATGTGTATGGCTCTTGTGGTACCACAATCGGGGCACCTAAGTTTTCTAATCCATTCACACCGATCGCTGTCAAGCCGAAGCCTTAAACACGGTTCGTGAACTGAACCATGACATGGATAACCAGGCTTAAATCTTCTTTCCTGTTTTCCATACCAGATTTGGGGGCGCGGGTAGCGTAGTGGTTCTTCCCTCGCTTTACACCACTGAGGTCCAGGTCGTCCCCGGGTGGGCATGAGAACTTAAGTGTAATTGGTTTCAGTCCAAGCTCGCTCTCGCAGGTTTCCTCCGGGTGCTCCGGTTTCCTCCTGCTTCTAAAAAAACTGGACTTCCTTCCCCTTCCTTGTCCTAATTTAATGTATGTGGTTTCGGTCGATGTTTGTGTGAATTGCAATGGCGCTGTATTAGGCTGCTGCCTCAAACGTTGCATGTTTTCCTGTAAGCGCGGTGTTCTTTGTAAGCGTATATTCAAATGCCTTAATATTATTATTAACAATATTCTAAACATGGTATATGAATGTCCATATTTGGAACCAAACCTATAGGGAAAGTACTATTTTTTTATTTCTAAATACATCTTAAGATTACTTTTAAGCTGGATTCCCACTCCCTAAGGAGTTTTTCAAATGAGGGATGATTCGTATTGCCCCATTATGAACTGTGTCTATTCGCACCCTTTATGAGGGGAAATCCCTCACAAACAATAATAAATAATAATCATGCACATAGCATCATATACCTTCACACATGACACTTTAACCCAAGAGAAGATTTCAGTAGCTTCCCACAATGCATTGCTTCCAATGGAGATGTTTGTACAGGTAGCTCGATGTGAATCGTTAGAGATGAAACATTCTTAAAATGCAAGTTTGTGATCAGTACTGTCAATTTAGCCATGTTTCACCTCTAACGATTCACATTAGTACCTGTACAAAACCTCCATTGGAAGCAAGCATTGTTGGACGCTATGATAGCTTCTCTTCTTTAACCCCATGGCACTACGCTTCTATACACGTGATTTTGGCCCGAAATTATGCTCCTGGTCCTGGAGCAAAAATAATCTAAGTCAAATATGGTCCAGGACCATATTTGCCATATGGTCCTGGAGCATAAAGTAAAAAAAATGGTCCAGGAGTATATTTGAATATGCTGAATAAGCTCCTGGAGCATATTTGAATCACAAAAGGTCAAATACTGCTCCAGGACCATATTTGCCATATGGTCCTGGACCATATGCTCCTGGAGCATAATTTTGGGCCAAACTCTCATAGAAGCGGGCACTACCACTTATAATAAGTCGGTCTGATTGGGCAAAAAAAAAAGTGTTTTCTGTAACCCGACCACCCTAGAAAAACCCGCAGATTTTTTGTGCAAATTAGCAATTTTTAATCTGCCGACTGCCCCATGATTTTCATTTACAGTTCATTTTTTTTACCAACAAAAAGACATTTTTATGGTTAGAAGTTCATGGCCTAATCATCAATAGCCTCGTCCAATGAACACCAGATTTTACCAGAGTGGTAAAAATGTTGGTGTTGAAGAAAGCTACATACTATTTTTCCATTTACCCTGTGAGACCTTATTACTAAAATAAGCAAAAAAGTGCCCCATTTTAGTCAACCAATATTTACTTTACACTATATTCTATGTGCTTACAAAATCATGTTTTTAGCTCTCACATTCAAACAGATTGAAAGACTGGTGCAAAACTTTACAGATGGGGTATTAGGATCAAGGTCTTTCAATCAAGATGGAGACTAATACAATGGGGTAACCAGCTTTTTTTCAGGGGGCAAAGGGGGGCACATATATATTATAAGCACATATATTAAAATTTGTTAGTATTGTATTGGCCTATGTTGTTTTCACTGCAAATTGGCACGTGTACAGAAAATCACTAATTTTTTTGCGGAGGAAAGATTCCCCTCCCCCCACCTCTGGTTATGCTACTGCTTTATTCAGTTTTTCAATGAAACCACTTGATAAGTGCTCATTATTTTAGAATGTATATTGTAATATGTTATTATTGGTATGGATTCTTCCTTTACACTGAAATTAAAAAAAATATAAAAGGGGCACTGGAGGTCTGACCATTGCAGATACTCCAGATACCACTAATGGTCAGTACTCCCCTCCGGGCCCCCTTCATGTCTCCTGCATTGTTCAGTTAGCTTATCATCTAAATAGCCATACCCCATTACACTACACACATGACTACATGCCCTAGCAGTACCTCTGTACTCCATCTCTATCCAGGAAACCAGAAGCTGAGGCCACACTGCCATAGTCTCCATTACACACCTACGCTAACCCATTTTCTTCTCCATTTCATTTGGTGTTTGGTTTCCGCTACCGCCTCTCTTTTTTCCCCTTCTGCATGGGGCTTGATTTTCTCGCGATACCAATTCATTATAGTCCATTTAGTATGACCTTAAAAGTCCATTCTGATAGAGGGCACAGTTACAAAGTACTATAGCTGTATGGTAAATGTATAATAGTTACAATTTGTTCACAACTATAGAGGGAAAACCAGTTTTGCCAATGATATTGCATGTAACACTGTTAAACATTTATGTAAATGTTGGGTACATGTAATTTTATCCTGCATAAAATAAGCCATATCATTAACATAACTGCTAGTACACATTTGACCCAAAAATGAATCAAAATTGCCCAAATTATGACACTCATTCTTTGGATGGTTGATAAAATACCCAGGGTTGGGCAAAATCTTACCCTACGGCGGTGCGGAAAGTGTGTAGTCTGTGTCACAGACTCCGAAAAATATTTATCTAAATTAGTACTGCGTGAGAGATTAACGTTATCAGTCCGTCATAGCGAATGCATGCAAATGAAACTAAATCTCAAATATCTCCCGAAAACGAAGGGGTTCTATGGAGATTTTTGCATCAGAGGGTCCGTTACTATGTTTTGTTTTAAATATGTACCGTAATTGGGTCTGAACCTATAGAACCTAGCGAGAAAATCGAACGTTTTTGTCGGGTACTCCGGTACTCGCAAACACGGAAAAGTGAACACGCAATCGCTACGGGCCGCATCCCTTTTCCCACAATGCATTTCGGTATTATTCCAGTCTTGAGAATTTTCAAACGCTGGTTTCAATTTACGTTTTCAATTTTAGAAACAGGCTATACGTACTTACCGTACCGCCGTAATCTTACCCAGTGTTTTAACAGTGTAAGGAGCTACAAGAACTTGCCATTTGCCAATTTCAATCGAACATATTGTAGAACCTGCATTGCTTCAATACTCTCATAGTCAGTTAGTAGTAGTGAAATGATGCACTCTGACAATGATGCTGTTCATTTTAATTATAGTAATACAAGTACACTAGAGTTCAAGAGAAATGCCTGTGATCAAGATATAGCCTCGTAAAAATTTGCCACTACGTGGTACTACCATTTCTTCTCTGCAGGAGCAATAGCAATGTAATTATTAACAACAGATTAGCAATGAGATATTTCATGATTGCATGGCAGTGCAGGAATCATCTTTTCCTTTGCCTTTTTATTTTGTGGGATGGGCACTTATTGCCCTCAAATTTAAATCAAAATTCTTTACACATTAACACTGTTTTAGAGTAAAAATATCCCTACCTCCTCATGTGATTGCCAACAAGTTGTACCCCTGCATATTTGTCATTTTCAGAAAAAAAAAACATTTGTGTTTACAACAAATTTCTTTTGTTTTCTATTGTTTTTAAGGTCTTCTTTCTTTCATAAAACTGTTTTACTTTGATTTGAGGTTGGTGCTATAGCCAAGAATGTTTTTTTAACCTATATTTACGAAATCAAGCAATTCAATTTTATCCAAAATGTCATTTACAACTTTATAGCACTTGCACAACCACATAACATTGATGATGCCTCATTTGGGCAAAATTGTCAAACCCCAGAAGCAGGCTGAATTCTTTTGAGTTAAGTTTCTTATTTCCAAAGATTACACATTTATCTCCAAAATTTACTCTATAAAATTTTCTATATATTTCACTAATTAATGCCACAAGGAGTTGTATTTTTTAAAGGTGCGTGTTCCGATCGTCTTTAGGACTCCCCGATTTACCCGGAAGTAGTATGGATTTTGATATCAGATGAAAGGCCATATTTTTCTCAATGTCATCCTGAAATTTGAGCCCTCAAATCCATTAATTCCCAAGATATAAACAAATAACCGCCATTTTAATGGTTAACCATCAATATTATCCAATATAAGATACAGTATTGAAAAGGCCTTTGTAATATGCATTATTGCTTCTACTATCAAAACCGCAAGTTTGTTTCCCACAGTACTTGATGGGGCATATTTGCAAGTGCCAGGCTCTCATATCAAATAGAGAACACAATAGACATAAGTCGGAACAAGCACCTTTAAATGGGGGAGGGTGTTTAGTTCAAGTTCAAATTTATTCAGCATAACATATCGTACGTGACAGAAATATGTAATACAGTATAATATATAATAATACATAAAGTATCAATTGTAGACTGCTAAGATGAACTAGTGAGGTATATGATATGATATGCTAGGACCAGCAATGGACAACCCGATAGGGCTTATGGTTATTGCTGGCCCTGTAATACATACAAGTAAAATATACTCAATATTACAATAATGATACAACACAGCTGTTTGAAAGTGACAAAACGAGAATAAAACAAAAAAATATCAACGGCGACACACTCCTGACGACCAAGTTGGAGCACCTGTGCCTCCAACTACATTCTGTGAAAATCTGATGAAACTTCACCGCGGGAAAAATATGATTTTTCATCAAAATCTAGTTATACACGGCTTCCTATGGGATATAAGAATAAAGTGGGCGCTACAACATACAAATCAGACCCCTATAGGCCTACATGGCAAGATTCCCGCAATGGATATTTCTGATTTTGCAGAGGTAATAGGTCGTTTATGTCCCTACTTATAACAGTTATCAAAATTGTGTCGCCATTGCTTAAAATCGCTCTAAAAATAAGAGAATTTGCACGGGGTCAAACAGCTGTGACAAGTGTATCAAATAGAATATTACATAGGTAAATATACATAACAAAAAATTACTTATTTGAAGTAATTTGTTCCATTAGAATTTGTACTGAAAAAAAATCGCTAGTACCCTCTGGCAAATATGGCAGTGTTCCTCACATAAAAAGGATATTGATAAACACAGTCTTCCAGTTCCAATATAGAAGATTGTGTTTATCAATACAGATGAAATATGCTGGTATTATAAACCGCTATAAAAAGCATCGCATACACACAAATTGAGGTAAACAGATCCAGTTTTTTTGCAAAATCTACACTTTCAAATGGTATCTCTGCTATAATTTAACAGTGTACTGGATGAGCTGTGGACAAATTTCAGGCCATCTTTGCCAATCAAATGCATCTTTTTGTTCCAGTCATTGACATGCCTTTGTGGTATTTTCATCATCTTAGCAATATTTTCAATGAGAAGCATGTGGTGTTTTTTTTTGAGGTGTTTTTTCACTAAAAAGTGGGCCGGGCATTTATTAGAGGAGCTAGTGAAGGCAACTATACAGTTTTCCAAAAGAACAAAAACTTAAAAACGTGAGTGCTGAGCCTTTGGGACCCCCGAATTTTCCACGAATAATATCAATTTTGAATCTAGCTGGAAATGCCATATTTTTCTAATTGATTTATCTGAAATTTCGCTTCCAAATCCATTTCTTCCATACTGCAGTTTAATGATTAACCATCATATTAGCACGGTAGTGAATAGGACCTTTGCAATGTGCATTATCGCTTCTACTATAAAAAAATGCAGTTTGTTTCCCATGATACTTGGTGGTAGTGTGCGCAAGTGCCAGGCTCTCATATCAAGTAAGAGAACATGATACACATCAGAACAAGCACCTTTAATTGGAACACAATTTGATTCATGAAATATCTTGAAATTCCAGATCCAAGTCTTATTACAGTTTCAATCTCACAAAATCTGTTTTTATCTCTGAATTTTGAGAGAAATCACTCAATACAGAAGGTGGTGGTACATTCAGTACTTCCACACCCACCCACACACACACACATACACTTTTTTCTTTTTTTCTGCTTTTATTACTGACCACAGGGGTTTGAAATGAACAATGAATTACCTGAATCACAGAATAATGAGGAAACACGGCCATCACATATCTGTGGAATAAAAAGAAGAACAAAAAAATATGACATTAAAATTACAGTATTTCAATGAAAACATACACATTTGGTATGCATACTTTTTGAAAAGGTACTTTTTATTTTTATGTTCCAATGTGAAAACAAAATTTGGAAATAGCGAACTCTTTTGATGAAAATTGGAATAACAAAACGGTGTCTGGTTTCGGAATACCAAACACTTTATATATTCGGAATACTGAACTCTTATTGAAATTCGGAATTGAAACCCTTTAAGATTCGGAATAGCGAATCCTTTTTCAATTCAGAAAAGAAACCCTTTTAAGATTCGGAATAGCGAACCTTCGGAATAATGAACCTCGTATAACAAACCTTTGGAATATTGAGATATCCCTATAAAAAACATACCAAAATCTGAACAAGGGAATTCTATTTAAATTCTCTATTTAATATAGAGCAAAATATGTTCTGGATTTTATTTTAAAGAATTTCCTACAATTACTATACTTTTACTATTGTCTTAAAATGAACAGTCCTGATTATGATCATGAACCTATTTGTAACTGACGCAATTGAAGTACACAAAATTTTACACCTATATCATTAAAAACATATGAACAAAAGTTTCTTTTAAACAATCACTTCAAATCTAATTAATTATCAACCCTGATAAATATTTATGAAAAAGTGCCATCTCGAAGTGAGCCAATTCGTTAAACCAAACACAAACAGACAGGATTATCATCCCATCACTCCTCCTCTACTTATTATAGTATATTACATGCAACTCATTCATCATCATTACCATTCGTACACTTCCACCCATATGCATTTCTCTACGATAATAATAATAATAATAATGGCAAATGCTATCAAGCAAGTAGCATTCGGCCCAAAATATGAAATGATCAGGAAAACCAGGCGAAGCTTCCCCGGGTTCCTCCGTGTCAGTAAACTCCACTGACCTATCCGCATCCAGTCAAGAGAAGACATCATCATTATTCTCTTGGAGGCCTAGCTTTAATTGACCATAATCGCTGTCATCGTTTCTCTAATGGGTATTAAATTGAATTCATACTCCTCTATGGAAAATTTCACTAAATCTTCTACAGAAAGGGAGTGAGTGTTTCAAATGAAATTTATACCATTTGGCTATTCCATTAGGAATTTATTCTCCCCCTGTAGAAGAATTAACCCAATATTATGGCAGGAGTGGGATTTCAAATTCATTGTGAGTGTTACGAGTCATAAGTGGAATAGATGCCATTTGTGAAAAAAATCCCATCAGTCATACTATATGCCAAGTATTTGGTCAGGGCTCCTTGAAAATGGTTCCTCACGGCAACAGTCGCCCATGAAAAAAACAGTCGCGAGCCACGACTCAGGAAAATATTAATTGAGAGTAATAATACATGGCAGCACGCAGATGTATAACATGGACAGCTATTGCACTTATGACCTTCTTGGCACTCACACAACGAAATGTAGTTACCCATAGGCTATTCTCTTTGACAACCCACATCCCTCATGGAAGACTTACCTATATCATTCAACAGAGGGAGTACAAACTTTAAATGGAATAGTCCTACTCAATCCAGGTATGCACTATAATATCTCCCAAGGGGACAGCATTTTTATTGACCACTAATACTTCTGAAATACGACTATTATTACACTTGAAACCAATTCCAATTAGACTAAAGGGGGAAACAATATGTAAATCTGATTGAGTGGAAAAATGAAAAGTGATTTTTGGCCATTAAAATCAAAGCCATGCTCAAGAATGTGCACTAGGGGTTAGATGTAAATCATTATTGTGCGGTGCTATATAAGATCTTTGATTTGTATTTAATCACATACAAATCAGGTTGCTTGAAAAACAATTATCCTTACTTACTGAGGGTGGCCTATGGACTGTTACAAGCTCATATTGATCAGTTAGTCCAGTGGGAGTTGCCCTAAGCCTGGGCTAGGGGTGGAGTTTATGTTTTGTTTATTTTGTGTGTTTTGTTGTTTGTGGTTGTTATTGTTGTTTTGCTTTATTTTGTTTTTGTTTTTAGGTTAAAAATGAATGAGGGAAACAAAATATTTAGGCCAATTTTATATTTTCTTTTTGCTTTGCTTGAGGTGGTTGTTTTGATTATGTTCTATGTGTTCGTCACTTGATATTGAGCGCATGGCACTTGATACGCCCATCAGGACCATTAGAAACAAACGTGCGGTTCGATGGTAGAAGCCATAATGCATATTGCAAATCCTTATTCAATACTGTGCTAATATTGTATGGGTGGTAACCACTAAAACGGTGTGTTTTTGGTTTATATCTTGGGAATGAAAAGGATGTGAGGGCTCAAATTTCAGGACGATACTGGAAAAATACGGCCTTTCATCTGATATCAATATCGATACTACTTATGGGGGAAATCAGGGGGTCCCAAAGACGATCGGAACACGCACCTTTATTTACTAAATTGAGTCATTTTAATGCTCACAGAAAGTGGAGACATTATTATTGTAGTTACAAAGGGGACTAATCATGACCCAACATACTTACAAAAAGGGGGGCTAATCAGGACCCAACCTACTCTTTGTACCATCTGAAAAGTAACTCGGGATATATTCAGTCCACACACCCGACCCCACATAGCTTTTAAAGCTATAACCTTAAGAATTTGGACTTGCCGTCTGAATTCGAGCATAGGCCAGAGTTCTATGGTTTATGATTCCGAGTGATCATGTAGGGACAAATAATAGCGGTGGATAATGGTGTGGGATGCCCGAGGGACCACTAGTTGTACAACAAGAGAGGCAAAGCACAACTCCCATAACTCCCGAGGTTTTGGGGAAAATGGCGTGACAAATTGTGCAGAAAGCCAGCTAGTGAAACACTACCCCTTTGCTGTGTAGAGGGAAGGATGACAACATGGAAAAATCTAGTTACGTTGGTACGTGCATGCAAAACTTAAACTGATTATCACCTAGTTCTCTGCTTCTCTTGTACATTACTAGTATTTTTTGTTTGAGCTTATTATTTTGGCATCAGTGTTTTTTATTTCACTTCATCCTTTCTGGAGGCTTCCAGGGTGGGTTTCATTGACTTCATCCTTTATGGAATGCTTCCAAGGGTGAATTTTCATTTTACTTCATCCTATATGGAAGGTTTCAAAGGTGGGGTTTCATTTGACTTCATCTATATGGAAGGCTTTCCAATGGTGACTTATATGGAAGGCTCAGTGGCATAACAAGCGGGGAAGGGAGTGCATGCCCCGGCTTCAAAAACCCCTCCCCGGCCAGCCCCCCCCCCAAATAAATGGCTGTGCCCCCCCCCCCCCCCCATTTGAAAGGACATTTTTAATTTTACTTAATCCTATATGGAATTCTTTCACATGGATGGGGTGGAGGGCAATAGTGGAACTGAACCTTATTTTGCATCACTGTCAACAAAATATTGATTTCTCTATTTATCCCATAGACCCCTCCACCCGTTATGGAAAATTATATTCGAAAATAACAAATTTTGTTTTATAAAGGCTATTTTCGGTTTAAATTTGATTGAACCTTAAAAAAATTTGAAGACCCTGATATATTTCATGATTTCTCAAAGAAAGGACTCACTTTGAGGACTTTGTCACATATAGACTCCATATGTTCGTTAAAGGGGGTAGTTCATATCATTTCTCTCTCACTCCATCTTCTCCCACTCTCTCCTTACCTCCCCTCATCTCCTCTCTTCCTCTACTTCTCTCTCCCATGTTTTCCACTCCTTTCTGTTCCCCCTTTCTCTGTCATTCTCCACTCTTTCTATCACACACCCACACAATACACACACACACACACACCCCCAACCCCCCCCCCCCCCCTTATCCTCTTTACCTCCCCTCATCTCCCCTCTCTTCCCCTATGATTCTTATCTCCATTTTCACTCCTTTTATGGCTCCCTCTCTCACTCTTATCTTTCTCCCCTCTGCTTCGTCACAACCCCCACCCACACACCCCCACCCACCCCCACACACACACTATGAAGCACACACACACACATTCACACTGTGACAACCGATTGCTAAGTAACTATAGCTGGCATAACTTTGATGTTTTATCCAACTAGCTTCACGTTCATAACCGTAGCAAATTAATTACTTGCACCGGCTTTATTGCATGCCAAAAGGCATAATTGGAGAAAATACCACGGTAACAAGTCATTTGTCACCTTGGTTTCATCAGATATATTAATATGCTATGCCCGATGCTATGTAACAATTTTCATTTATTAATATCCGTTTTGCATTTACGTGTGCCTGAGCAAGATTATCTGTAAGTATTTATAATTTGTCTTCCTTGTCTTTTTATGCATCACCCATATAGATTTTAATGTGGATCTAATATGTTGAGCTATCAATCAGGTTGGTTTGAAGATTTTGAGTCAATGCACTTTGAGAAAGGGAGGTGGGGCACAGATGGATGGGATATGATTGCAATACCAGGATTTAGACCTCTGGTTCTGGTTCTATACGTCGATGTTGTGCCGAAAGGCATCTTATAAGGTCAACTAAGGACCGATCATATGCGAGGGGTGTGACAGATACAAAATTGAGAACAAAAAAGACTGCAAAAGTTAATGGAACATCCTGGTACTTTCTAGCTTTAACTTGAAAGCCCGAGGTGTCTCAGCCTTCACAATTACTGCTGGAAGACTATTCCACTGCTTGATGGTTCTCGGGTAGAATGAGTTCCTGTAGATTTCAAGCCTGGCTCTAGGTTGAATAAATTTCTTGGTGTGACCTCAGGTCCATCTGGTGTTTGGCTGTAATTTCTCATCTATAGTTATGTCAATCCTCCCCTTACTGAAGTTTACATGTCACAATGCCACGCACATTTCAGTTCTCATTCCCAAACACTAGTCTTGCTTTTGCAATCACCTTTTGTATGTAGTGATTTTTGTGCATAAATTATGAAAATTGGTTTATATTAGCAACAAAATGTCACTGATGAAATATATGATGGAAGTCATATCTTCAGAGCATCTACAATAAAACAGATGTATTTTCTGATTTTGCATAAACTATGCAAAAAAAAAAAAAATAGGAGGCAAATGCACCTCCCCCATGCCCCCCCCCCTCTGGCACTGCCACTGACTAAAATATAACTTTAAATTGAAAATTCTGACTTGCAAGATATTTTGATAGTTGCAAAGCTGATTGAAAATCATTCACGAGAGTCCTGTATTTTCAATTACAATCCTAAAACGTCCAACAGCTGATCTTGAACACTTACCTTTATACATGGATAGCGGGTCTGAGTCGCCGATTGAAACAACAGTAAGTTGCTTTTTGCCCTTCTCAATGTGGCGGGAAACAATTCATACACCTGCTGGTGCACATATTCCACACAGATGTTCTATTGTTATTCAAAATTCCTTTAACTTGGACAATAAAGTGAATCCATATTAAGAAGGGCAAAATGCAATTTCCTGTGGGTTCAATTGGCGGCTATTCAACGGTGCGGCAGCCCGCTATCCATGTGTAGAGGTCAATGATCTTGATTTAGGGAAACATGTCAGTCATCGTCGGACAGTCACCAAGTTTTCGTGACCAGCAAGGGCTGCAAACTAGAACTGAGGTTTGGTCCAAAATTTTATAAGCAGATAAGAATAAATAGCTTTGTCTTTTCTGAGTGTTAGTTGACCTAGATATGTATGTAGTGAGCATTAGGCTCTCAGAAGTTTCTGACCTGCTTTTAGCATCATGCTTTCACATGATCTTGCAATTAAAAATAAAAGGTCTCACATTGTGCATCACTGACAAAGATGAGCACTGATGGGCTACCAATTGATCTATACCATCACCAACAATGATAACTTTCCTGGATGAATTGAACATGATGGCGTCTAGACTGACACTGGATTTTCAGAATTTGTTAAAGTGGGATGGCCTGATTTCAGTATAGTTTTCATCTTGATAGAATGGCATTCACCCCAAAACCCCATGCATCTCAAGTTTTGCACCGATATTTCAACCCGTTTTGATGCGAGAGCTAAAAATGTAATTTTGTCATCCCCATAAAGTACTATGTAAAATCAATATTGGTGGACCGAAATGGGGAACATTTTTGCTCATAACATCCAAACCGAACATCCTTTAGCCCAAAGATTTCACAAGGTAAATAAGAAAAATAGTAGCTTTCTTCAGATACCAAAATTTTGAACACTTCCGGTAAAATCTGGAGTTCTGGGGATGAGGCTATTAGTGATAGGACCATGGCCCCTTAAGGCTCTGGACTACAGCTAAGACATTGCCTGATATTGTGCAAGAAAGTCGAGATAGCTGTCTTGTTCTTAAAGACTGAACATTGGCTTGTTGACCTAAATTGTGTACAAGGACAAGTAATACAAACTTCCAAAAGTTTATGGCCAGCTTCTAGAATAGTGCATTAAGAATAAGGTTCTACTTGGCACTCTGCCTGAGTCCACAGGTTTCGCAATCACCTGGGTTTCGCAATCACCTGGCTTGAATGACTCCTCAGGTTTGCAGTTCCATTTGACCTTGAGTGATCCCTGATGACCTTATCATGACTTTTTTTTGCATCAACAATCAACCCCACCATCCACTTTTCATGTCCATACCCATTTTACTTTCATTTTTTTCTGACCTTTGACCTTGAATGACCCCTAATGACCCTGTTTTGACCTTTACTATTTTTGGCATCAACAATAGACATTTGCACGATCCCCATATGCATCTTGTATTGTCCATTTCCATCCGGGAACTTGTAGCCGCCTCAGTCGGCTAAAACATATGGTTAGTAGCGTAAAGAACACAGAAGAATCCCAGAAAACTTAACCCATTTGTGACGTGCACTATAGTTGTGTAATGTCCATCAGGTGACAATTAGGGCACAGATTACTATCGAAAATAGTCATTTTTGGTCGTGAATTTCAACACCAGTGCTCGATTGTTTTTTGTTCCTTTGTCATATTCTTCACATTATTTTAAGTTAACTCAAGTGAAAAAGTACTTTGTATTCTAATTTTAGGCACTGTTCAGCGACGCGAACGAACAACAATTTTTTTTAACTAAACTCGGCTGGTACAGTTCCCGATTGAAATGGTCACCACGAATGGCATTTCGGGATCGTGCATATGGTCTATTGACCCTACCCTCCAAGTTTCTGTCCATACACCACGTTTACCCCATTTTGACTCCTTTGACCTTGAATTGACCCCGATGACCTTTGATCCACTAATCAATACAAACTCATTCTTCAGAAGGTCAAGGGCACCACCCACCAGTTTCAGGAACTTGTGACCCTCTCCTCCGATAAAATAGACGGTCTTTGAATAACAGACACACAAACAGACCAACAGACAGACCACCCACCGGTATTAATATATAGATTTTTTGTAACAAAACGAAGGTAAATTTGTTTACCACAGGACAGCTTAGTCTCTTTTTTCCATCAATGTCAAAATAAGTACAAACATTCCCATTGTGACATTACAGTGATTATCATAACTTAGTCAAGTATGAAACTAGTAAGGGAGGGAAATTTATATCTTGCAATTTTTGACTGGCTCAAAAACTGGCACTATAACCCTATCTTTGTTAATTTATAAAACTATTCATTGCCATCATTTCCAGTCAAAATCCCCCCATCTGATATTCCTAACTTTCTGTTACAAAAATTAATATCAAATGTCTTTCTAGAAGAAATTTTTTTTTGCTGAGCATGCAAACTTCTACGACATCATTTCTGATGTAATACTAGGCATATTGGTACTCATTTTGGTTTCAATAGAAAGAGGAACACAGCTATCCATTGGTACTAATCAAGTATCTATTCTGATGTCATAATAGGAGTGTCGGTACTTTTCTATCATCACTTTAGGATCACCCGCACACTACCTATATAACCCAGTTTGTTTTTGCACAAAAAGGAGTGGTAAGTACATTGGCACCAGAAAAAAGGGGGTCAGGTACAAAAAATCAGAAGAAAAGGGGGGTGGTTTTTACTCCTCCTCCTCCCCCATAGATGACCCCCCCCCCCCATCAATCAAAGTTGTGGTAATTGGCAGACTGTGCTTTGCTGATGATCCCATCATTCACAATGGTGCATGGGGTGAGACGAGGGACAGTTCCCCCAAAATCATGCAAATTGTTTCCAACAATATTCAAGATTGTAAAAGATGACACCAAGATTTTAAAGACAGTCATTGGGATAGCTTCCTTGTATGCTTACCAAGTGGAAGCCAGTTGACCTAGATGTGTTTTGAGTTGAGGAGCATTTAATCTCGAAAAGTTTTGAACCCACTGTTTTGCATACGGGCACTGGTTACGTAAAATTCTACAACTCTAAACAGCAGGTCATGGCATCTCTGATGCTTGCAAGGATAAAGCAGCTAAAAACAACTGAATATGTCAGGGTGGTGAACTCGACTGCAATTAATGAAGAATATATATTTAGGGCTTTCACTAGGTTAGTTTTGAGCATACTGTTGATCGGCAATTGCTAATTGGGAGCAATAAGTATTTGTAGGTGAGTTAGACTGACAGAAATAGTCATCATATTTTAATAAAATATGCAAATAAGCTCATTACTATTCATAACCTGTCAAAGCTATATAGCACCAAAAATCATCATGGTCTATTTACTAAGTTCATGGGCATTGGAATTTTGATTGTACAGTTCCCATTTAATTTAGCCTCATTCATAAAATCTATATCTTTCCCAAAATATTTAATTTCAAAAATAAAATTGATTCTACAAATAAGATATATCAGGTTACTCTAAACAAACCATCTTTTTATTATGTCACAAGTGAAACAGGAAATGATAGCATTTTAACTCTCCCTTTCTGTGACATGTACCAATGTACTGTGTGGTATGATTTTTAACCAAGACATACTAGGCAAAACCATCAATTAAAAAATGTTAGTTTTCTTCTGGTCTTAGCCGAAATTACATCCTATATTTAATTAAATATGTTTACACATCAGTTATGTTTCTTGTTGCTCCATGGTTATACCTACAACCTTATATAATATTAATACTCAATAATGCAACAAAATGTGCATTATTAATAGTTGGTGCCGAATGACCGATGGCAAACCAAACCAACACCGACCCAAACGCTTGACCGACTGACCGCCAATCGATTTAAAGTCGGGCTGGTAAACATGTTTCAACTGCTGATCAAGTGATGGTATGGATAAGAATTTTAAAATTAGGGGTTAATTGTTTAGGATGATTATATTTAACTGTTCATTCAATATTAAAGGTGCTTGTTCCGATTTATGTCTATTGTGTTCTCTACTTGATATGAGAGTCTGGCACTTGCACATACGCCCCATCAAGTACCGTGGGAAACAAACTTGGTAGAAGCAATAATGCATATTGCAAAGCCCTATGCAATACTGTGCTAATAAAGTAATATTGATGGTTAACCAATAAAATGTGGTTTTTTGTTTATATCTTGGAAATGAAATGGATTTGAGGGCTCAAATTTCAGGACGATAATTAGAAAAATACGGCCTTTCATCTGATACCAAAATTGATACTACTTCCGGGTAAATCAGGGGTTCCCAAAAACAATCGAAACACGCACCTTTAAATCCCCCCCCCCCCATTTCAACAAGGTCCTACATTTAAAAACCCTCATGAGCTGTGGGTCAGCAGTCTAGTTATCTATCGAAAATAGAGATTCTACCTCTATGAAGCATCACCGTAAAATTTTAGGGATATGATATTAGGCAAGGGATTAAGGGTTAGGGATTAGAGGTTAAGGTCAAGGGTTAGGGTTAATGTTTACGCTACAATGATTAAATACAAAGAAATACTACAGTAAACTAGAAATCTAAAGAGGAAGGGAGCAGAAAAAAATATCAATTTACCCTAACCACTAATCAACTGACTAAACTAATCAAAAAACAATGTCAATTTCCTTCTGCAAATTCTTTTGAATAAATAAACAAAAACAAAGAAGCTATATTCATGATTATGAACCCCTGAATTTTTCATCTGACCATTTTTTTATCCATTTTCCTCAGAGTACTCTAATGATTATCGCCTGCCTGCTCCAGTGTCTATGCATTACAAGGATCATGCATAATAAATTTGTCTACACGGCAAATCTTCACACCTAGCCCCAGTGCTATAAGCTGTCGGTTTTTCTCCATTCGTATTCCCCTTATTCTCCCCCTTAATTCCGGTCAACACAGATTTATACACTTCTGCTCTGGATGTAATTGTTGCTTGCCATTTCCAATTTTGATAATACTAAAAAAATGATTGATTAGTAAATCAAGATTAATTTTGTTTGCAATATCTGATGCTAACCGACACATGAGCAGATAAAATGGATTTCTTATCATGTGGTAATAGTTTGCGTCGAATAATAGCAAGCATTTAACACCTACTTGATTCGGGGTATTATTATAATAGAGTGAAGATAAATACATGTGCTAACATGCGAGTTTTATCAATAATCTGCAAATTACGGCAGTCCACAGCATCAATGTTTACCCGTTTTAGAAGTCTATCGTTGGCTATTAGTGAATACAGCCAGCAAATGTTGCCGGCCTATCAACTATAAGGACGCGATTTCCGGTTCAGGTCTGGGTGTGATATTGCGCACGGTTGGCTCCGCTTGCCTTCAAAAGGTCATGTTGCGTAGTTTTTTACTGGGGGATTACAAAATTAATTTTCTTGGCTGCGTGTTGCTGGGGTAGGGTATTCCTCTCACACTGAAAGCTTCGTTATTGATAGCACAATATTTTGTTAGCCAGGACGGGTCCATCCTAGCCCCATGCCAACTTTTTTATCAGTGACGTAAATTGTATTTATTCTACAGATGTGGATAAAAATATAGGGAAAACGTACTGCAAAACAACTAACAGGGCTGGAAAGAATGGTCAATTTCCCGGGAATACAATCCAAATTTCCCTCCAAGATTGCAAAATTTCCCTCCAAGATTTCAAAATTTCCCTTCAATTCTTATGTATTTCTTTATCGTATGGATAAAAAATTCCCTCCAAATATAAAAATTTCCCAGGAATGTCGTTCCCAAATTCCCCACTTTTTCCAGGCATGCAACTTAATTTCGGCATCAAGTAATGTTCCTAAATTTAATCAAATATCCAAATAAAGCATCAATAAAGAAATTTATTCATAACAGTTAATTTTTGTAAATAAAGTTCCCAGGAAATTCACCCAACAAAATAGCCTGCTTACAAAATAGATTTTTTCAAACAGCATTTAACCACAAACCATAAAAAAAAAATAGCCTGAGGTTGCTCAGACATTTTTCGCTATGATAGCCCATGTTATCTATGCTAGGTACGGATGACGATCAATGCTACATGAATGAGCTAATAAAAACATGACTATTCCAGTATTTGCATTTTACCATGAACCATAAAAACATGACTATTCAAATACGCTGTAAAGTAGGAATAGACTTGCAAACAAAATTTCACTGCTTCCTATTCAATAGTAATAGTTTGTCCATTATAGATGGGAACCTACCTTGGAGGTGATAGAGCTCGTACATTTGAAACACACACCCCTTCCGTTGGAAGATTTAGTTTTTAATCCTCCCAAGGGGGATTTAGTTTTTCATTAGAATAACCCACTGGTTACGACTTTGACAAACGGCATTCGCGTCTGTAAAAATAATGTCATCCTCAGATTTTTCCATAAAATTTATAATTTTTGCATGGTGGTAAATTAGCTTTTATATACATAGCTCTCACCTAAATGATTAAGACTAATTAGTGCCCTTATGGGTAAACATAACTATTTTATAATAAAATGACATTTATTCAGAAGACGACGAAAATGGCGTTTAACACAAGAAAAGGAAACACGCGGCAAGTTGATTCCCATGGCATGCACCCTGTTTGAACGGTCTGTGACCTTTGTGGTTTTAATATCAATGAGTATGAGTCTATTATATTTGTGTAATAGACACATTTGTTGATTAAAGTTACAAACTTTTAAAGTTAGCCTACAAATTACCTCAATGTCTTTAGCCTCTTATTAATGTCTCTCTCTATTCTTCCATTGGCCTAGATTATCATTTGTGAGCAAATTGAAGAAATGGTTCATATTTGTGAAATGTGCCAGTTCCACTTTACGTCTTCCTCAGAGGGAAGTATGGATTAAAAAGGAATAGCCCCCAGGATAGCTTACACATACCCTGTGTCAATCCCTAAGAGTCAGTCCATCTCATTTCCCTGGCAACAGGGGGGCAACTTTCTTGTAGTATATTTAGAAATTACTTCATCCCCTGGAGTTTTTATATGATAACCCATAAGGCAGTTCCATCCATCCCAGAATGCATTGCAGTACTCCTATAAGGGGTCTACATGGGTCAACAAATCGACACGCGCACAGCGCGACACAGCCTTTCCTTCTCCCGCGAACTTTCGACACGCAGTCTCTTATCGAGCGACGGACATAAATTCCAAAAATTACTGTTATAATCGTTCGACACGCGACTTTTGGGGGAAAATTAAAAGCCGACGTACGACTTTCATGACTTCCGTATGCTTTGACACACGACACCCAACTTGTGGGAAAAGCTTGCATGGATGAAGTCTAAGGACTACAAAAATATACCTTCCAAAGCGATCTTCCCGGCGGCCTGAGAGTCTTTAGTTTTAGTAATTCCTCAAGACAGTATCAATAATACGAGTTAACATTTTTTTAATAATCGGGTTAATAATTCACCTCTTAAATGAAATTGTTGTATCAATCCTTCACTGCCCGGCATCTGCCCAGCCGCGCTGGCCCGCCGCCCATGGATTTCTTTTCAGTCATAGAAACATGACAAATTGAGGCAATTAAAACACATTATAATTTATTGAAGTGTCAAAATCTAGGTTTGTATTTTGTAAATGAATTTTTAAATAATTTGACTTTCGCGACAGCAACTTTTTGTCCGGCGACAAAAACAGCACGTAGCGACAACACGACAAACTTGTGGTTTTGCTGAACCCCACTGCGAAAGCACGACAAAAAGTATGAAACCAGCATTAACTGGCAACACACCATGTAGACCCCTCCTATACTTGAGAGTACTTAGAGGGGGTGATGAAAATTGTTAAAAATTTTTACAAACCCCAAGTCCTGGTTCAATATCATATCAAATTTGTTGACATGAGGGCATTTTCCAGAAAACAACAACCCCCATTTTTTTTTCAAACCTGGGTATTATCATATTTGGAATGGCTTACCAATTGGTATTAGATCACAACTAAGTGAATAAGCTGAAAAAGTGTCTGTACGTATTTAAGCTGAGATTTTGTATTTTGGCGTGACGACAGAATAAAAGCATGGTTTCTATAGGGACGATTACGCTAGCACGCCAAGTTCAAAACAAGGTTTGCGGGTTTGTTTTTGCACTTGTTTGTTCAATAAAACCCTCCGAAACGTTCGGTCTACAAACGATCCCGTGCAATTTGAGAGAATTTGTATCTTCAAAAAATCTGTCAGTTTAAGTAACAGTACCAACATTTTCGTGCCAAAAAGACATCGAAGTATTGGAGTTTCGGGTCACATGACCTTCCAAGTCATGATGAAGCATCAATGCATCCTTTGATGATACCCAGCTATACAAGGCAGTCAAAGATATATTACGGAAGGTGCTACATCATTGTGGATGAGTATCTTTAAAAAAATAAACAGTAAAAATCGAAACAGCCATAATGACTCTGTGAAATGCATGTAACCATGTGTGCAGTGGCGAATCTTGGGGGTGTTTGGGTTCCCCCCAACCCCGGGTTTCATGCCCAAAACATGCAAAATCAGCCTATTTTCAGCTATTAGAGTCCGCCGCCCCGGAGTCCCCTCAAAAAAGCCGGGGCCCGTCCCAACACTTGTGCGTAACCCTACGTTGTATACCAACTCATGCGTAAGTCCTACACAACAGACTTTTTCATACCAGTTACACCAGTGTTTGGACAAATTGGTCCACTCAGGCATGACATAGTATGCACATAGATTTACGACTGAGTTTCGGGAAAGGACCCCCCGGTATGGATAAGCCAGTGGAGTGTGTGCATAAACAGATAGGCAACAACCAATGACACTGCGTGTTTGTACACTAAATCCTGGCCACTGAATAAATTTTTTGAATGACATAGTTTTAATTCTACGCACAATGAAAGGGCTAGGGGAAAAATGCCAAAATTGGAGCTCACCACAATCCCCAAAAATAGTCCTGCCCCTTCTTCATCTCAAGTGGCACTGAATAAACTTGCAGCTCATTACATATTGACATCCATAAAGTTATTTACATTTGGAATTAATGTAATAACAGAGCGGGAATATGATATAGTCGTGTCCACACGGAGGCTGAAACTACGGAGTTTCAAAACTCTGGAGTGTCGATCAAGGTTTTTGACCGTGTAGACAAATTCAGAGTTTTAAACTCAAGGGTCTAGCGGGGTTTATCCCCTAAAAAATAGGGGGTGAAACTCAAACTACAATAACAATAGGAGTGTTGTGGAGTGTCGTGCCGTGTGAACAAGTTCGGGGGATCGTGAGCGGAGGTGACCCGCAAGGTCATCTTTTGACACAATTTATGTGGTTGAAATCAAGCGCGAAAGTGAACGGCTTCCGGTATGGTGACTTCCGGTATACACTCCGAAATGCGAAGCGGAGGAGAATGGTCGGGGGATGATTTCAGAATTTCGACCATCGTGTGGAAGTAATTTGGGTAAAGGAAATAATTGGGATTTAATTTTCACCTCTGGAGTTTCAAACCTTTGGAGTTTTGTGCCGTGTGAAAATGGATATTGATATCCCTTTAAATCAAGAAATACAAGCATTTAACCCCTTAAGTACTTCCACCCATCTTACAGATATCCCTGATTGGCCTCATTACCCAGTCTAACATGGTATAACTTGACCAACAATCAAAATAAAACATTTGTAGCGCAATCTCCGTCTCTGATTGGCTATCATAAACCTTAAAGGCCGCTCAGGATTTCCAGAGGAGGGCGACCTCAATTTCCAAAAAATGGTGTTTTGAATGTCATAATGCTTGTAATATACTAACTCACTGTGTGAAAATGCAAGTTAAATCGAATTCCTTCTATAGAAAATCACAACTTTTATAAAGTTCCGGATCCGCGATTTTTGTTATACACAGTATCCTATGGGAGTACACTACACATAAATGTTTACGCATGAAAACGATATCAGATCATCTCAAATTTCGGAATTGTGCATTTTAGGTTACAATCTTTGGTTTGTGGACTATTTTAAAGTATGAACAAATAAAAATACTATGTCGAAATCTCTGAGTCAGCCTTTCAAGAAAAAAAATTGAAATCAGTTGCAGTGCCCAGGAGGGTTACAAACAAACTTAAAATTACTGCAAATCGAACATGGCCACCAATGAGAGCAACCCTATAGAGCTTGTTGGATTGAATTATTTCCGAGAACAACATCCGAAAGCTCTCGGCTTTTAAGTCGGCAAACATATGGGGGATAGGGGATATGAGAAAATGCACACACAATCTCGATTACAGTCCCACTTGTCGCTTTATGTTGCGTGTCTTGATAAATTAGCAACTGTATAAATTCCTAATACTACACATTGTTTGATGAATCACATATTCCCTTTTCCCCTTTCTTCCCTTCTTTCTTCTTTCTTTTTCCTTTGACGCGACGGGATCGGGGGAGCAGCAGCAATGGCTGCTCCCGGGGGAGAGTATGTTATTGCTAGCTGACCACGAGCAAACGCCTCTAGTTTCTTGTGATGTGAGCTAGACCTATTGAGGTACATGTTCAGGGGGAACCTCAACCACCTTTAGTTCTCAAATTTAGTTCTCAAGGTTCAAATTTCCAATTTTCGTTTGCAAACACCCATTCGCAAGTTTTGTCAGTTCGCAAGGCCCAAGGTTGCACCTTTAACATAACTTTGTGAATTTCCCATCACATTGTCTAATACCCCAATAAAAAATTCCTTTTTTTAAGAGCCACTGACAAAGATACATTGAATGGAATTCTAAGTGGCCGCCATGATACTGACACATGTTTTAGTTATTTTTTCTTTTTACTTTCATTGGATCCCAAACCCCAATGAGGTATAGGAAATAAACCTGATTATGATCCGGCTGTAGGAAAATAGGGAGAGGGAGAGTGAAGTAAAATGGCAATTCGGGCTGCTTGCGACCAAATTCTCTTGAATTTTAAAACGATGAATCTCCTTGGCACTCCAGATGCAAATTTTTCATACCCTGGCCCGATAAGGGAGAGTCCTATTTAGCGCGGGGGGGGGGGGGGTCTAAAAATGTTTGAGCGAGAGGGGTAAAAGGGAAAAATTTTCAGCAAGAAGAGGGTGGGATTTTAACTTTTAAAATGGAGATATGTCATAAAAATATTGGGGAATGCAAAATTTTTTGACTGCGATCGAAGGGGGACTGGGGAAAATTTTTGCTGATTAAAGGTTCAATTCCTCCATTCCCCCTGGTGTAATCAGGGCTGCTCCCCCATAGTAATTGATACAGTGAAAGGTGGGCTTAATGCTGTTATAGGTGATTTGAGACCCTTCATTATTTACTAGATTCACACCGTTCACTTGCATTTAGTGGTGGATGTTATAGCCACCATCTCTTTTTAATGGCATCATCGAAAAAAGTTACTTTCATATTTCAGCAGTTATTTCCAAGATGCATGTATTGGTGTTGTGAGTAAATGTTGATATCAAAGTAGCTGAAGAAATTTCCACAAAGTGTTTTAAAACCCTTGTTGCTTTTTTTTCAGAGTGTACTGCACATGGACCAAAATGGTAAACTAATTTAAAAGAAATGCATTTTTATGAATACCGTGTTGTTCCTAATAAACGCCCCTGCTCTAATAAACGCCCCCCCCCTACGATTTTTGGATAAAACAATTCAAGAAAATGAGTTTAGCTTACCTAAATCACATGATTTAATGGCCGGGCCTGTCGTAATCCATATCATAATCGCTGTTGTGCACAGTTGTAATAGTTTAATTAGTATGGATCTTTGACCTCTGCAGGTGCAAAAACAGCGCCCGCCTGCTCGATGGTTTGTATTATTGGTAATCAGCGAAAATAAGCATGTGTAAGGTGATTTTTGCGGGATTTTTTACTTTCCATTTTTTATTGTAATAAACGCCCTCCCTTTTGAAAAATGCACCGCCCCCGGGGCGTTTATTAGGAACAATACGGTATGATTTCTCCTTATTCGTAATTAATATATGGCACTAAATTTTGGGAATTAAAAAATATCAATAATTATCTAATAGCTTCAAGATGGGAGAGAGTCCAACACAATTTTGAGCTACATTTTTCTTTTGTAAGTCCACAGAACTCTAATAAAAATGAAGGCAAATGCTCATGTTTTTGAATAGGCCAGCAATGTAACAGATTTCTTTCAAACCGTACCTATCTAGTCATCCTTGTTGCACAACCAAGCACATGCACATAAAATCTGTGTGGCAACATGTTGTTATCCAGTATTGTCTACCCCCCCCCCCATTTTCCACTGTCTGATAGGACAATTTTGGGAATAATTATGTGAAAACCAAGTGATGGAAGAAACCATGCCTCTAAAAGATTCCTGCTTTCCTAATGCACACAAGTCCCCAGATGACCCCTGTTAAGCAGTCGCCTGGACCCCTAACGTTATGGTTTTGATCATCCGCAGGATCCGTACCCTGGGGTGTGGGATGCTGGCTACGTGCATGTTAAACAGCTATTTGTGGATATTCATAATTTTACTATCAAAGATGCCTTATAGTTTTTTTTGTATATCATGTGGCTATACCAGAAGATTACCAGCACCCCACCATGAATTGCTTATATATATTTTTACTTCCAAAAATTAAACACCATAATTTTTTCTGGAATTGGAAATAAGTTTGTCTCATATACACTATAAAAAATCCAAAACTGGCCATATTTTGTTTACACCAAACAAACAAAAAATTTTAAGAGCTAGGTACAGGGTAATGAATTCACTAGCATTATGCAACAATAAACTTCCCACTATAAATATACAACCTCTATCCATGCAAATATATGATAATGCCCTGCCAGATGCATTTTAATAAAACACATATCTCTCTCTCTCTCCAACACTCTTCCATTTTCCTCACCGTTTCCAATCCAAATAAAACATCGTCCATTTTTAATTTGACATTGTACCCACACAACAAGAAATAAATTCAGGTAACATACTACCTACATGTAGAGCAAGTCCCTGAAATAAAAAAAAAAAGGAGAGAATCCCTGATTGACCATCATAAAATGCTGTTGACATTTAAAATCTCCGTTACCGATGTGGAATATTTTTGTGCAAAGAATATGAAAGACTACATCCAGTCTGTCTTAATATATTTTACTCAAGTCAACTAAAATGGTGACGAATATCTCCAAGTACAACCAAAATTCTGTCAAGGCTTTCATGTTAACCACATGTAAATCAACTAGTAGTTCTGATCAATTTCCTCTTTTTTTCCCCCCACCCAACAACCTCAAACATTCACACACCTTCATTGGCTTATAATTATATAACCATCCATTATTGTGAGAAATGCATTAAGGCAACAATGGCCGGCCAGCCACTCTTTCCAAGCTCGACCCATTGTACATTTTACGACCCCCTATTCATGCTACATATTATAATATAGGTTTAGTACATTAGAGTCGCATTGTAAAAGCCACACACTAGCACGACTCATCTCTTCTCCGCAGAAGACATAATGAAATTACGCTACGTTTCTATACCGTGTACAATTCGCTCTGTATGGTTATTAGGGACCTGACGCTCTGCTTGCATCCTCCGCCATGTTCTGTCGTTGTAGCACGCCGGTAGCCGTGGACAGGTGAACGGATATTGTGGTGGTGGGGGGGTTTTTTTTCCTTCTTTTTTTTTCTAGCTATGCTACTAGTACTCTGTGATTATTAAATGGCCTGCGATATTATTGCAATGGTTCCATTCAGCCGGGTACGGGTTGTGTTAAAAATGTACCCCAAAAAGGTGTTTGAAGAGAATTCCTTCTATATGAGAAATATAATTTAAATAAAAATGTACTGATTGACGTATCATATTTTCTGCCACGTTACACTTAATTTTTCTTTTAAATTTTAATGAAAGATTGTATGAAACTACAATTTATTTTGAAAGCACTAGAACGGAGTCATATATATTTCAGAATTGACAGTTTTACATGATCCAGTAGATGTACACAGTATTTTTCCCACTTTCTTACAATGCAATATTTTCAGGTTTTGAAATTGTACAACCTTTCATTTTTTATGTGTCTCGATTAGCTAAATACTTCATGTAGCCGTTCTGTACTTCATATGAGAGCTGGCATTCCATACACTCACCACCCGAGTTCGTGATATGGTATAAGCAATAAGCATATTGCAAAGACCTGATATTGATGGTTAACCATTAAAATTCAGGATGGCATGAGAAAAATCGGTGTTTCATCTGATATAACAATCTATAATTCTTCGGTAACGGGGGAAGGACGTCGAAACGCACCTTTAAGCAGTGGCGGTGCTGGGGCAGGGGGAAAATCCCCCCGGACTGGAAAAAATGACAGATTTTGGCAAAAATAAGCGATTTGGGGCCAAAAATAACCAACTTTGGCAAAAATTAGTGGTCTGGGACCAAAAAAAAAAAATCTGTAAATTTTAGGTGGCAAAACACCTGCCAAATTTCACTATTTCAGAATTTTGCATACACTTAGGTACAAAATCTACATGAATCAGGGAGATTGTCAAAGTTGTTTGTCGGCTGTACAACAGATTCATAGTTCAGGAGTCATCCCAGAAAATCAGGGATTCATTATACCCCTCTAGCTACACCTCTGCTAACAGCTGCCAGTAAGCAATAAAGGGTAGAGACTATGGTGTCTACCATCTATATGAAACTACTAATTTGGCAAAAAAGATGGATGCCTCAAAATATCTTATTGCACCTTTAATACCTTGACCAGGGCCGTCGAGAGAAATGCGGGCCCGGGGGGGGGGGGGGGAACCTTGGAGTTATAGGCTGTATAGTGTGAGAAAATGAAGTGTGTTTTCGTTTGAATTATTCATATGTAGAGTGTTTATGGAGACAGCCAGGGGGTGGGTGAGGGAGGGGGTTGTCCCCCTCGCGGCGAAGTAAAATATAGCTTTTTACCGTTTTTGGTTCAAATAATATATGAAGGGTTATGGAGAGTTCATATATAAGCGGCCCGGGGCTGGGTGCAGGCACGTGCGGGTTTATGTTAAAATGTACCCCAAAGGTTGTTTTTTTGAAGAGAATTTCATTCTGATATGAGAAATACAAATTTAAATACAATGTACATGATGACGTATCATATTTTCTGGGGCCACGTTTCTGAATTTTTTCTTTTAAATTTTTTAATGAAAAATTGTATGAAACTACAAATTTATTTTGAAAGCCACTAGAACTGCTTTCATATAATTTTCATAAATTGACAGTATTAATGACTACATAGATGGACAGTATTTTTTTCCACTTTCTTAACAACTGCCATATTTCAGGTTTTGAAATGTGTCAAACCTTTCAATTTTTTTTATGTGTCCTCTGAATTACTAAATACTTCATGTAGCCTGTTCTGTACTTTATGTAAGGCTGGCACTTCCATACACTATAACACTCACCACCGAGTTTCGTATAGACACAATAATGCATATTGCAAGCCCTATTGATGGTAACCATTAAAATTTCAGATCCCCTGGTATCGCCATTCTCTCTCTTTCTCTCTCTCTCTCCCTCCGTCTCTCTCTCACGTTTTCTTCCCTCTCTGACTATTTGTTGTCACAACCGCTAGGGCTGAACTTTTATTTTTACGGGCCCTAGGACCCCGGGCCGGGGTCAATTACCCCTTTGACCCCCCTTCTCAGCAACTGCTTTACCAATGCTTATATGGCATGCATCTGATGAATGCTGTACTGTCCTCCGCTGGGAACATAAGCCTCAAATTATCCTTGACTGTTCCAAATCATACCATTCTTACATTTAAAAAAAATAAGCCTCTTTTAAAAACTGTAAGGTTTTTAACATTTTGATTTGATTTGATATTTTATCCAAAATTCCCGAAGTTCGTCCCAACAATGCGGACATTGCTCTACTCGTTAAAGCGAATCCTGTGATCGTAGAGAGCCAAATCAGGCATGAATTGGAATTGGCAAACAACAGACTAAATCATTTGTGACCATAATTATGTAACCATAATCATGTATAGTTTATTGGCATCTGTCATTTAGGTCTCTGATTCTGGTTGAATCGAGATTTAAAGAGACACTCACAATTGAAAAATAGTGCGCAATCAAGATTTTTTGAAATTATATTTTTGCTGGTTGTAAAAGCTTTTCATAGCCCTAGAAACTAGCCCTCACCTGAAACTGATTAAACCCCAATCAGCGCCCTTATGGTTAAACAGAATGAATTTTATAATGACTTCCGGAGTCATTAATTCAGCATATGACGGAAATGGAGTTTAACAAATGAAAGCACATGCCGGAGTTGATTGCCACAGCATCACCCCTATTTTACCGGTCTGTACCTTTGTGGTTTTAATATCATTGAGTACGAGTCCTATGATATTCATGTAATAGACATATTTGGTTTATTAAAGTTAGCCTACAAGTTACCTGATGCTTGACCTCTTAGTCAATGCCCCTATTGTTTTGGGGTAGGGTTATTTTTATGTGTAAAATATATTAAGGTCTTGTATTCTTCCAATGGCTAGACTATCACTGTGAGCAACTGAAGATATTTCAATATTTTGTGAAAATGTGCCAGTGCCAGTGACACTCTAGTGCCTGCCAGGGGGGGTTTTTGACATGAGATCTATGTAAGTGACAGGAATATGCATCAAATACGGTCATTTGGTGACAATGAATTAAAATTTCTTCTGTGAGAAAATGTCTAATTGAAGGAATTCAGTAATTTTCCTTCCTTCCTCCAAAATCAAGGGATATGAATACAAATTTGTATCCAAGCTACACAATTTTAAATTAAGCATTTTTCCCACCAAATTAATGCACTGGGATCTTTTGGTGAAACAGAGAAAATTGGGACGCTTTCAGTGACAAAATTAAAAGTATAGAGTCTGGGTGATATTCAAAAGCATATCTGATCTAGTCCCCTAATATGGAATAAAGCATAAGCAGCCATTTGATGGTAATGTTATATGAAGGTTAGGCACAAAAAGCTGCCTTGTGCTTTAATTCTGCCTTATGAGGAATACTATACTATTATGCAGATCTCAACCCAAACATGAAAGTGGTCTGTTGACAGACACTCAGCATGTACCATAATAGCCTAGTACTCTCCACCCCAATTATTCCTCACCCCCAATTATCCTCAACCCCAGATTATTCCTCACCCCAGATTGTCTCCACCCAGATTGTCCCCCAATCCATATTGTTTCCCCTCACCCGGATTGTTTCATCCAGATTGTTCCTCACCCTGGCTCTCCTCCCCGGATTCTTCCTCACCCCAGATTCTCTCACCCGATTGTTCCTCACCCGGATTGTTCCTCCTCACCCCATATTGTTCCTCACCCCAATTGTTCCTCACCCGCAATTCTTCTCCATATCCCATATTGTTCCTCACCCCAGAGTGTTCCTCATCCCGATTGTGCCTCATCCCAGATTGTCCTCACCGCAGAATTCTTCATCCCAGCTGCTTCCTCCACCGCCAATTGTTCCTCCCCCCAGATTGTTCCTCACCCCAGATGTTCCTCATCCAGATTGTTTCCGTCACCCCCAGATTCTTCATCCATATTGTTCCTCACCCAGAATTGTTCCTCATCCCGATTGTTCTCATCCTAGATTTTCCTCATCCGAGTGTTCTCACCCCAGATTCTTCCTCCCCCCAGATTGTTCCTCACCCCAGATTGTTCCTCACCCCAATTGTTCCTCATCCAATTGTTCCTCACCCCAGATTGTTCTCACCCCAGATTCTTCATCCCAGTGGTTCCTCACCCCAGATTGTTCCTCATCCCAGATTGTTTCCCCTCATCCCTCCTCAATTTGTTCCTCACCCCAGGTTGTTCCTCACCCCAGATTCCTCATCCAGATTGTTCCTCACCCCATATTGTTCCTCATCCCAGATGTTCCTCACCCCAGTGTTTTCCATCACCTCAGATTGTTCCCATCCCAGATTGTTCCTCATCCCAGATTGTTTCCGACACTACACATTGTTCCTCACCCCAATTGGTTCCCTCCACCCAGATTGTTCTCCCCCATATTGTTCCTCCCACCAATTGTTTTCCTCACACCCTATTGTTCCTCACCCCATATTGTTCCTGCAACACCATATTGTTCCTCATCCCAGATTGTTCCTCACACAGATTGTTCCTCCCCCCAGATTGTTCCTCACACCAGATTGTTCCTCACCCTATTGGTCCTCACCCCAGATTGTTCCTCCACCAGATTGTTTCCTCACCCCAGATTGTTCCTCCCCAGATTGTTACTAACCCCAGATTGTTCCTCACACCCCAGATTGTTCCTTCACCCCAGATTGTCCTCACACCAGATTGGTCCCCACCCCCATATTGTTCCTCATCCCAGATTGTTCCTCATCCCAAGATAGTCCTCACACCAGATGTTCCTTCACCGCCAGATTGTTCCTCAAACCAGATGTTCCTCACTCAGATTGTTCCTCCACCCAACACCATGCCCTAGTGATTAATTCAGGACTGTTTCAAATTCTCCTTTGTTAGCTTGCACAGCACAGCAGGAAAGGACTAAGCAAAACCATAAACAACCAAAATATCGGCTTGAAGCTCACGGGGTGGGAGGAAGTCGGTCGAACAATTTAATTTTCAGCCGTTGAAATGAGAGAAAGAAAAAGAAAAGTACACAGGTTTTCAACAATACAAATCTCAGGTTTGAATTGATTGAGTGGTGTGGTTGAGGCTGAGAACAGGGTAGTGCCCTTTTTGTATGGTTCTCCATAACCAGGATGGAAAAAAGCATATTTCAGGGCAAGAGAGATAATACATTTCCCAAAGATTTAAAACCTTTTCATGTATTTCTTTATCTGAAAAAAAATCCTCCAAATGGTCAAATTTCCCAGGAAGGAGCTGCCTTGATACTCCACATTTTTCCCACAATGCCACAACCTCAAGACGTTTATCACCCCTTTTTGGGGGGGGGGGGCACGAGAGACTACATTGAATGCGTTTTTAAGTTTAATGTATTCATCAAATCTATGATATTATCATCATTACCAAATATTTTCAACATCCTGGCATTTGGAATTTGAAATAATGATAAACCACTGTGAAAAACAATTCAATATAATGGTTGGGTCACTATAGTTAGTCAATAGTTAGGCCAAGGAATATCCTCTGGGCTTGCATGTTCACATACACATCTGAAAAATTTCAATGGGGGGGGGGCAACATTTCCAGAGAGGTCAGGGACCATGTCAGATGGAGCTGGCAGGACAAGATCCCCCCCCCCAGTCAGAGGATTCCACTTTTTCCCACTCAGATAAACCTTGACTGTTTATACAATTCTCTTTGAAAGGTACGGTAACCTTGCCCTTTATGCAACCCGTGTTATTAACATAAATGCTTTTGATTAACTCAATACATACTTGATCAATTTACATAACAGCTTAGGGTCAAGAACGTCATGATAGTATTGTATACGCATATCCAACGCACCTAGTGGGTTGGATTTATTATTCAAAAGCATGGATGTAAGAGGGCATGAAGAGAAAAGGCGGAACGGGCCTGAAAAAAGTGCTGTGAATTTTGGCTAATGCTCCAACAACGACGTGAAAATTAAAATTGCGAAATTGTGAGTAATGAGGCCTGAATTAAGGGCTTAAGCCTGAAAACTTACATCCCTGCAAAAGTAAGAGTGAAAACAGTAAATGCTATGTTAGACAAGTGGAGAATCCTTTGTACATGTGTATATTGCTACCAACGTCCACTAAATGCCTATTAACTCTGTAATTACTCCATAAATGGACAAATGCCCTTACAAATACAATGCATTTTTGGGTATTAAAAAATCTATATACTATACCACGTAGCTAAATATTCTATGTCAAATAAGTTGAAATTAGTATTTGGAATTTTTTACAAATTCTTCGTATTGATTTATTACAAAAAAAATAGATTGATTCCACTTTTCCAATATGACTACAGTATTAAAGAGGCATATACGGATTTTTTGTGTGTGTGTGTGAATTGAGGCCCCTTATTCTTAGGTTTGTTTATGAATTTTAACTTTAAAGTTTCGAGGGCTCTTGGGTATTCGAACCCTCCACTAAAATTACAGGAAGGCTTAGCTTAGCCTTAGCTTCCCCGTTTACTAAGCCTACAATAATGCTCTCATGTTTTTAGCCCCCCCCCATCCCTTGCCTGAGTATTGAATCCATATTCTAGAAGCAGGGATATCCCTTAACGATAGTATTTTATGCTGCCCCTCAAAGGGGTACATGTAACCATGTCTTTATTCATGTACATGTACATCCCCAACAGAATTGGATCAAATTCACACTCACACAACAGATACATGTGTCACCTTTATTTACTAACCCACCTCTGTCTACAAATATATAGTATCTATTCGATGAATGAACACGACCTTCAACCTGTGGCAATTAATTTCCACTGACTAACTTCCGATGGTTTCAATTTATCAATTGTCTATCTTTTAAATCAGCAGTCCGGTGATTTAAGCCGAATAGCGAATATTGTAGTAGGGAACAAGATAAAAGATCTTGAGAGATCTTTGGTTGACTACCTTATACCTTCATTTGACCATCAGCCTTTAGTACCGGTGTACTGTTTTTTTTCGCGCCTTCCCCTCTCTCCTCTACTTCTCTCCTTTTTTGGCTGCTGCTCACATAACACCTTTTGCACGTCTCTAGGGGGCACCCCTATTAATCCTTGGTTGATCCATCCCCACACAACTATTTGCGCGGCCGCAAACAAGTAAATTCGTCTCTCAAGTTGGTCTATGACCGGTTACAAAAGTTGGAAGTAGGACCCATATCCTATACCAATTTGCAGTGAAACAAGTAACCAATTAGAATCAAGAGATGGCAGGGATTTGGATCAAATTTACACAATTTCCAGATTTGTTGACCCTTTAGCAAATTGAAAAAATTTTGCTTCATTTTGAAGAAATTGGACTAATTTCCCACAATTTGTAGAAAAATTACTGATTTCAGATGATTTGAAATTGGACTAATTTACAACAATGTTTAAAACGTTCAGTTTCAGATTGAGGAGGAATGAACTAGTTCAATTAATGACATCTTTTTTACATCTATAGGAAGAATTTTGAATTTTTCTGGAAAAGTACATCGCGGGCCGCATGAGAGATCTTAGCGGGCCACAAATGACCCGCGGGCCGCAGGTTGGGAACCCCTGATCTATGTTTTTCTCTCCCTAACTTTTTGCATAAATTTTGGGGGAGATGGTTACTGAATCCAAGGTGTTAGGCTAAATGGAAATTAAGGTTTTAAAGGTGCAGTTCATAATATAGCACCTTCATTTGTGCGTATGGTTACTAGATATCCTCAGGAACAAATAAAGTTCAGTTGATTCTGACAGTTGCATTTTGATGGTAAAAGCGAAGCGAAATTCATACACATGCCCCCATAGGCCCCGGTTGTAATTAGATCAAATAGCAGAACGTAAATTAGGCCAAGTACTATATACTTTAGTCCAAAAGTTCAGATGATATAAATATCTAAACTTGTTTGAGGTAAGTACGAGGGGACGAGGGCTGGGGATCACAAATGCCCTTTAAGTTTCCTGTTTAAGGTGGATCACCCAAAAGCCGATGGACAGGATTTCTCCCTAATCACCAAAAACATAGATTACAAATTTCTGAGGTTCAATCAGTCCAGCCGTTGGATGTAGAAGCAAATGTGTACGGCTACTAAAATGGCCCACGGGCCAGTGTGTTGGGTGTTAAATTAATGTGGCTGACCCACCATTTGGCGGATAAAGAACTGGGGGGGTAGGGTGATTGAGGGGGGGGGGACCACCGGGGAAGGGGGAAAGGAAATTGCTCTCCCCAACTCGAAATAAGCAGGTTGTTGAAGGTTGTTTGCACTGGCTCCAAATTTTGGGGGAAATGGGATAAAATTTGCATTTTCGTCCTGCTTTTTTTTTTTTTTAAGCTGTAACTAACTTTGAGCTCAAATTGGGCAACCAAATTTCAACCTTTGAACCATAGTACTTAGTACTAGTTGGAGCCGGGTCACTGCGGAACACACTCGGGAATTTTGCTCCTGTGGCTCAATTGCCTCAGTACACCCCTTGCTATTGGGCCGTAGTACCCTGGTCAGTGCCAACACGGGGGCCCAGCAGTAACCCCTCAGAACAACCACTGCAGATACATGTTGGCTAGAAGATTGAATAAAATCTGGGACTGTCAAAACAGGCCAGCTTACATGTAGGTCAACACCTCTCGCCGATATGAGGCATCATACTTACAACTCCATAACTGCTAGCTATCTCTCATTGAAAAAAAATATTATACTTGCAATAATCTTGCATCATCCCCCTGGGGCAATATGGCAGTCGGATCATGACTTCACATTACCTTTGACTTTGGTCCATGACCATTTGACATCATCCACATATAAGAACCCCTATTGCAACCTTAAGGTGCACGAGAGATTTCAATAACAGGTGGTCCCTAACATGTAAATTCTGATTTTTTGCAAAAAATAAAAAACTTAACCAATCAAAAATATCCCCATCTGAAAGGATTAAGTTGAGACATTGTTTCTTGGTATAAAATTGTGAAATTTCTAATTCGTATAGTAGGCAAATACGAAATTCGGCCTAGGGGGGGGGGGGGGGGGGTGGGGGGGGATGTTTTATATTTTAAAATATAACAAATCAAAATACTTTTTTTTTAAAAAAAAGACCTTTCATGCAATTACAAGGTAGAAATCTAATTGATTGTCTAATCTATATGAACTTACAATTATGACACCATAGTGGGGGGTGCCCTTCAAATATCTCGTTGCAACCTTTAACACCAATCTGTAAACTTTCGAAGACGAGTAAAAAACTAAAACCTAACCAAAATGGAACACATCACATACTGACATCATGCTTTTGCATATTCCTCTTCTGGTCAGCCAGGGGTTAATACAAATTAATAAAAAATAACAAATATGACTTAAAGGGATCCTGGCACATTCAAAAAGGGAAGACATTCTAAAAATAGTGTCACTCCTCAAGATTTTTCAATTCAATATTTTTGTACTTGGTTGTAAAGCGTAAATATATTAGCCCTCACCCGAAAAGGGCATTTAACACAAGAACACTCCGTATGCATGTTCCTCACGGCATGCACCCGTCTGTAACCGTTTGACCAGTCTGTGATTTTGAAGGTTTTAATATCAATCAGTACGAGTCTATGATCTTCACTGCATATGACACCTTTATATGAAGTTACAGGCAAACTTAAAAGCTACCCTACAAATGACCTTGTTGTCTTTAGCCTCTTTTACATTTGCCCCTATTGTGTTTGGATATGTTATTTTTTATATGTAAAATATATCTGTATTATTCCAATTGCCTAGACTATTATGTGAGAGCAAATTGAAGAAATTTCGTGGAATGTGATATTGTGCCCCGCTTTAAATTAATTATACAACCAAAAAACATTTAAAAATTGCTCCCCGGGATCGCTCCACCCCGATTATGTTATACGATTTTTTGTTACCGTATGCGATATGAGAAAGGGTCTGATTAACAGATCCTGTCTGTCCCCTTCTAGTGCTTGAAATGGTCCTGCATACCCCGCTTGGTCACAATGGATACTTGTGGAATTATTTGGCAATCACAACAAGTAAGAATGGTGGTATTGCTGAAGAAGACTATGGTAATAAATATTTGAATTTTCAAAAGTACAGTGTTGTCCAACAGTGCATGAAGACCAACATGCATAAAGTGGGTCACTCATTTCACCTGAAAAAAAAAAAGTACACACTACCAATTTATTATATATGACAATGGAGTACTGAAAATGTAAAATAAGGCATCAAACAAATGGTTGATAATGCATATATATAATATTCAGTGTACAACATACAGAGCCAGCACTGTAAATGGAATGTTAGTCTTTCTCTGTGACTGCAACTTGTTGCTACCTACATACCAATTTGATTATGGTGAACTGAATATAGCAACAGCGAGCAACCCTGGGGGAAGAAATTCTTTTATAAAGAAATATACAAACACAGACTATATAATGAACAGATGAGGTTATTTAAGGTACATGTGGGCTCCCTGGTGACCATACAATGTACAACAATGTGCCCAGCAAAGCCTCACATTTAAAATGGAGTAATGATGGTGTGAATTGGAGGCAAGTTTTATATTTAAAGTTAGATTATGTTTTTGAAGGCATTGGTTATCACTTCCTTCTTACAGCTGGTATCTAAAATATCATAAGAAAATTTAAAAAAAATTGCCATTCTGCCAAGTTATGTATTTGACAAAAATTAAAAAGGTAAGTGAGGAATTTGGGATGCTCCTTCCCAGGAAAGTTAGCCATTTGGAGGGAACTTGGAGGGAGATTTATACCCAAGATATAGTGGGAAATCTGTGAGAAATGCAACTATCTTCCTGGGAAATTTACATTTTTTCAAGCCCTGAGTGCAACAAGGGAAGAAACCCTGAAAAGTTATGGTAAATTTGCACTCCTATGGTAATAATAATCTAGGCCAATCCCTCAGCAGACTTACACAGGAGGTGTGTCTAGTGAGATATCCTGCCTGCTGGGAATTGCACCCCTGACCTCTCAGTCTAGCCTGCTGCACAAACTAATTATTCCAGCAACAGTCCTGGGTAGGCCTATAAATCAGCCTTCCTCTAAAGGATGACTTGCAATGGTTTGTTATCCCTATAGTACATGAGTTTTAAACAAAAGCCAAAAATTACATAGTAGTTTAGTACATAAATTAAGCTGGCATGGCACCGACGACAAAAAGTATTAAATTGCATTTCATTCAAAATTTGAATACAAACTCATTAATATCCATAATATGTTACTTAGAAAAAAATAAAGCACCATACCTCTTCATGCTCTATTGCCCTACCAAATTTTACGCGATGCGTAAAATATGTCCCCGCCGAATATCGCGACCACTAAGTGACAACTAAAACTGCACCAGTCCACCCTTAAAAGTGCAACGAGAGATTTTGAGGCACCCAAATATTGTGTCATAATAGTAGTAATTTGATATAAATTAGACACTCAATAGATTACTTACCTTGTATTTAGCTACAGAAATGTCTTAAAAGAGAGAAAAAAGGTGATTTTGGTTTGCTCATATTTCAATGTAAAACATAGGCTGAATTTCGTATTTGCTCCTATACGAAATTAGAAATTTCACAATTTTTGTA
>JAMKCH010078357.1:0-13011 GCA_023653785.1 Ophioderma brevispina | reverse complement strand
TCGGTGGTAGCTGTGTGGTAACTACCATGAAGAAATTGGCCGTGTATTCAATACTGTGCTAATATTGATGGTTAACCACTAAAACGGCGATTTTTTGTTTATATCTTGGGAATGAAATGAATTTGAGGGCTCAAATTTCATGACGACAATGAGAAAAATATGACCTTTCATCTGATTTCAAAATCGATACTACTTCCGGGTAAATCAGGGGGTCCCAAAGACGATCGGAACACGCACCTTTAACATATCTACAAAAAGTGAAAAACTAAACTTTTGATTTTTTCACCAAAGACAGTGGATGTAACATTAAGCTATTGTTGTTGTGTATAAAAGCAATTTGTAAACTTTAATGTTTTTTAAAGCAATAACAGCACATTTTTTGAAGAATGCCCCCAATTTGAAATTTGATATTTTTGCACAGTTATGTTGGTAATTGTCTATGAAACTACACCTGCGAACGAGAATGCTAAAAAATATGTATTTATCATAAAAATAAGCGATTTTTTACATGTAATTAGAATTGGGATTCCAGATTGTACTTAATGTCAGGGCTGGAAATGCTAAGTTTATGTCTGTCCTTGACAAAATAGTGCCAACTCAAGAAAATGAGCTCTAACTTGACTTGCCTGAACCAATAAAACAACTAATGGATGAGCATAGATACGTACATGGCGCTATTTCCCATCTATTTCTTATTGGAAGGCCGTTTTCAGCAACTGTTGAATTATTATCGGTGATCTCTGAAATTAATTACAAAATTCCTTCATTTGCGACAAATGGACATTTTCGAGCTTAACCATTCACAGGTATAGTTTACTAGCCAGTTACCAATGCAACTGTGTAAAAATCTCAAATTTTTTGAAAAATTGGGGGCACTCGTCATTAAAAAAATTTGCTATTATTGCTTTAAGTCTGGTGTACATCTTTTTGACTTGCCCTGCAGGGTCAAATGCCTGTGAAACCACGTGCTGTTTGTTATACGTTGCCTTTTACATTTGGAATTCACTTACATATTTGGAGCAAAAGATTTTCTTTAACTGTTGATGGTGTTTAAAAAATAACATTAGGTAAAGCAAAGTATTCTGGCCATGGGTATAGGCATGGCCCCTGACCTCTTTGTTGTATCATCTTTGCCGCCTGATGCCTAGAGTCTCATTTCACACCTCCGCTAATACCAAAATTGCTACGATTTTTGCTATGAGCTAGAATATGCTCATCCACTGAAGACAAAGTTCAGTGAGCTCTACATGTTGTGCATTCACAGGAATTGACCTTTTGTGTTCTGGGTATCAGAAATCATACTCCAAAACCAGTGAGCATATTCTCTTAATACACTAGTGAATGGAAATTACTGACCTGTGCCATGGAAATTGAGGGTTATACACCACTAACCTGGCTGCCGTAAGGATCAAAAATCTTGGGTGGACTACTTTCGTGCATGGCATCTGGAAAAGGTGCTTTAAAATGTCTGAAAATGCACTAGTTATATTAAAAAAGTGATGGAATTTTATGATTGACATGGTAGACTGGTATGTTTTCTCAAACTAAGTGGCATTTGGACAGTGAATTTGAGACAATTTACTCCGCGCTCATCAATTTCAGAATCGATTTGCAAATTACTAGCTTTGGCGACTATAGAGAATCGTGTGTTGCTGGTCTGACGTCGGGCAAGTTTGGTGATTCGTAACTAAAAACTTTTCTGGTCATCATATGTTCAAAAATTTGGTTAATTGGTGATTTTAGCTTGTACTTTGGTGTGATATTATTGTATTTCCTCTGTGAGAGTTTTAAATGTGAAAGAAACATGCTCAAAGTTGCCATTTTTCCCATAGACTACTGTGTATAAGTGAGTTAGTGGTGTGTAACCTGAGGCCATCTTGGCTCATAGTGTTTGGTTATCCAACCATGGCAAATCTCAGTGAGTCCCAAACTCGGCGAAAGGTTGTCACACTTCCGTTTAAATTTCTTTTGTTATGTACACGAAGTAGTTGATTTTCTCCATCTGTTGCACTCTTTTGCCCCATGAAAATCACAATACCGGAGAAGTGTAAGAAAACTTAAGTGGGCAAATTTCAGATGATCAAAACTACACTTTCATTTGATATTTGTACCCATTATGATGTCAACAGTGCAAGATTTATTCTGCCCAATTCCCCAGAGTCTTTAAATATTATTTTTAAAATAGTTATATTGACTGTAGGTACTTGCCAACATCAAGTCTTGCCATAGGTCCAATCAAAAATTCATAAATCATTGAAAACATAGTCAAAATCGATCAAATTTCCGCCAAAACATTCTAAATTTCTCCAGCTACTAACTCCAGCATCGGCTGTGTTTACATATCACATTGGGAGGTCACAAAATCTATTTTAAACCCATTTGGTGGTTGCAATATTTTCTCCAATAATGAAGGTAATTTTCCATAGGGTAAAGGACAGCCAACACAGGCGGCAAAGATGATACTCGCCCAAAAGATGTAGTACGCTCACTATGAGCTTGTAAAATCTCAATTCCCTTGGCACAGTTCAGTAGCTTTCATTCACCAATGTATTTAGTAAATACAACCCCTGGTTTTGGGGTATGATATATGATACCCAGATCACACTTAGGTCAGTTCATGTCAATATATGTACAACTTACTGAACTTTGTCCTTGGTAGATGAGCGTATTGTAACTCATAGTGTATGTGCCTGGGGCAAGGTAAAGGATTATGTCCTTTGATTGTAATTTCAGCTAATGCTATGTTAGGTAAAAATCATAACAAAATTTATGGCTGTGCTATATTCATGGCTAGAATACTTTGGGTAAAGGTGATATTAGAATATGCATGATTGATTTGAATGGAAATTGTAAGGACTTATTTTGATGTTATGTCAAGTTTAAATTGAGAAGTTAAGAATAAACTTTTGTCACTGTTTTTAAAATACCTTTGGTTGTTTTTTATTAGTGTTTGCTGTTGTTAATTTGACCCAAAATACAATTTTTTTTTTTTTTTGTGGTTGTCTTTCCTCCCTCCACTTTCCACAGCCTCGCATCCATATGCAGAATTTATTTTGGGATGTATGAGTTTAAAAAGTGGACCTTTTGGCGGGAAGAATCTATCACAGATTTTTGTGGCACCAGCAAGAATTGCAGGAGGTGACACCTACCAGTTCTAAATTTTGTCTGACATGTGGCCATAGAGCCGTGTATATTTGTTTACAAAGGTTAAAGTTTTGGAGAATTTTTCTCATTCAAGAAGTAAAAATCCCAGTTGTTACAGAAATTGGGTCATAGATGCCCCTTGGGAACCTTCATATGAAAATGAGGGCAAGGGTCAGATACCAAGGTCATTGGTCATATGAGGTCAAGTTATAAAATAGGCTGAAAACATCAAATTGGTCTCATTCGAGAAGTAAAAGTCCAATTGCTACAGAACTTTGGTCATAGGTGCCCCTAAGAAAGGAGAGAAGGAAAGGTGGGTCGCAGAAGCAGGCGGGACTTGTAGTTTGAGAACTGCCTATTTTGTAAAAGTGGGCCTAACCCTCCTAAAATGGTCCATTTCTGTCTTGCACCCGAGCTTGCTCAGAGCAAGACTAAGAAATCACTATCTCTGTATGTATGTATGTCCGGCCATTTTGGTTAAAGTTTTGTAATTTGTTCTCTCCTGCTCAAAAGCTTAGACCAATTGCAGCAATTATTATGTTTGTATGGATCCAAGTGTAGGAAAATATTGGATCCAAAACATAATAATGATAAAATGGAATGATTTACGCCCAATATTTATTGGTCTCGCTATGAGTTTTAAATAATGGGCTCGACTACGTCTTGCCCAATATTTTTGCAACCCATAGCTCGTCCAATAAACATGGGCCCAATCAATCCAATTTTTATACCAAACTGGGTCAGCAGAACCACTGATGGCCCAAGGTTCATATGTGGTGTACTCCAATTGTGGTGAGGTCATGTACGCCGATGTATGCATTCTTTGAAAAGCTATCAGTTTTTCTGCCATAAATCAAATGCTATGATCACCAAACTTGGTCAGTATCTATAAGAACTGACCCAAGGCCCATATGAGGTATACACAAATTGGGGTCAAAGGTTATGTAGCTGGATTAAAGAGGCATTTTGTCATCCTCACATTCTCAATGTTAGACCATTTGCAGCCTCAACAGAACCACTGACCCAAGGTTCAGATATGGTGTACTGTGATTGGGGTGAGGTCATGTGGGCCGTTTTTCGGCCATACCTTCCGAATGGAATAAGGGCATTATAATTCCCATCCATAAGAAAGGGATAAATCGGACCTTGGCAACTATATAGAGGGATTACATTTAAATTTGCGCGTTTCCAAACTGTTTAACAGTATCCTCTCGCAGGCAGTGTCAAAATATCTTGATGACAACAACATCCTCTCAGAAATACAAGGTGGATTTCGAAAGGATCGTTGTTGTGAAGATCATATCTTCACACTGAAAAGTATCACTGCGATTCGCTCTACTGAAAGCAAAAACACTTTTCTTGCCTTCCTTGATTTAAGCAAAGCATTTGACACTGTCTGGATAGGGGATTATTTTACACTGTATGGAAAGCAGGCATATTAGAGGGAACGTCTTTAATGTTATTAATTCACCATCGAAGTAGTTACATAACTCTCTGGTTACTGGATCACGCACCTTTTGGAATGTTATTGCAGGCCGTAGACTTTGTGTAGTGATCATTTCGATCGTGGTGCAGGACCCAAAAGCATGATCCAGTTGACATAGTAACGACCGGATTACACGTAACACTTCGCCAGCGAATAGTATGTACACTGTTCAGTCGAAAGTTATTTTTTGGGACATTGTCACAGTTTTTTTTGAAACCGACAACGGAGACAAACCATTGACCTAATAGAAGGACCAACAATGTGAAAACCACCAATTACCTAATTCGATTACCCATTCATCTCGACAAAAGCTAGGCACTCGATGTGTATTCATGTGCATACACCGGAGCCGTCTGTGATTTATATCTCTTTGCCGCGGTCGATGCAGTGACTACTGGAAAAGCTGTCCACAAAACTTTGTAATTTGACCCGGATGTTGTGACCCATGACTGTAGGTTTTTTTTAGAAAATGCAGAGTACTTTCAATTTCCATCATTTTTGGCAAGTTGTTGTCACCAAATAGAGGAGAATTTTGTTCAGAAAATACCGAAAACCCCATCAAAATCCGTCATTCCTTTGTGGAGCTGCGACTGTAGAAAATAAGCTTGCATTTTGGGTGATTTTGTGACCCGTAATTGTTAAAAAATCTTGTGAAAATAATATGAAAAATCACGTCCGACTCTTGAGAAACGGTGTTATGAAGTTCAATGTACCTTGTAACAAAGTATACTTCTGAAACTGGTGCCCAGCAGTCCCCAAGCGTACTGCTTCCACCTCAACACAAAAGAGGCTCATCGCCAGCTTCACATCAACCTCAACGGAGCGCCTCTGCCATACCATCCTACACCAGCCTACTTGGGAGTGAAGCTTGACCGGCAGCTTAACTTACCGGCAGCATCGATCCGTATGCGCCAAGGTATCTTACAGGAATAACCTCCTGTGCCGACTTGCCTTGATCTTCATGGGGTGCCAGCCCAAAAACCCCTATGCACCACTGCCTTGGCTCTGGTCTACAGCACGGTTAATAGGCGCCCCAGCATGGTGCAACAGCTCTCACACAAAGAAGCTGGACACCGGTACTCAACGAGACTTGAGAACCATCACTGGCTGCCTCCGTCCTACTCTATCTTGAATTCCGCTACCATGCTTTTCATTCATTGCACCTGCAAGTACTTCGGAGAGAACACCACACGCACAAACTAGAGAATAAGGCCCCTGCTGGACAACAAGCACCTGGTGCATAACACCGCCAAAGAATTCACACCAACTCGGCAGACAGAGACTGCGGTCTCGTCGACCTTTCTGCCGCACGCTGCTAACTTTCCAGTTCCCCATTCAACATCTAAGACATGGAACACTGCCTGCCTGGCTTGATACTCCAAGACGAGATCAACTCTCTATTACCCCAAGCGAACTACCACCTGGCAGCATCTCCCACGCAGGATGGGTCCCCTTAAACCGGATTTGCACAGGAGTCGTCCGCTCAATGGCATATGCACAGATGGGGCTGCGGCCATCGCCAGCCTTGCCAATTTGGTTTCCCCATCAGTCACAGACTGCGGATCACATTCAATGATTGCCCTACCTTTCGTTCCACCGGAGGACATAGATTTTCTCAAACCCCAACCAATCAACCAGTGATTGGCTCCACGCTTACAACATGTTTAGCTTCTGCCTCATACGCAAAGAAGCAGAAGAATGGGTGCCCATAGGTGTAATTCTACCTCGAAAACTCACCAAATTGTAATATTTACTTCCGTGTATTGTTGAATTTGTTTACCGTTGTGGCTGTTTGATACCGAATCCATGTCGAACTGAATCCAAATGTCTGTTTGCATCTTAATTATGAGTAAGATAAGTCATACTTTATACCTAATTACTGTATAAAGATCAATTACTTACCCTCGTCTCCGAGGGGGGGGGGGGGTGTTACCGTCTATTCTTCTATTTGTTTTTCGCCCTACAAAACCCCATTTTCCGGTGTCCAAAGTGAGTTTCATGTAATTGCCATTGACATTTTTGCTCCGTTTCATGCCTCCCGAACAGTTTGAAACGGAATGTATGGTGGTGGGGTGTGATTGTGTGAGATGGGAGGGGAGAGTGCTGGTTTAAGTGGAGGTGGTCCGAGATAGAGGAGATTGTAGGGCATTTACGGTGGAGTGGTGTGTGGGTTGTGAGGGGGGGGAATGGAGGGGAGGGGTAGGGGGGATGGGGGTAACGGAGGTTGAGGTGGATGGTGGTGGGAGAGTGTTCATTGGTGGGAATTGGGGTGGCAGGAAGCAATAGGTGGTAGGGCAGAATGAGAGTAGAGAGGGGGTTGTGATGATGAGGAGGATGAGTATGATAGTTGGGGGCTCCCCCACACTACCGGGGTATGGAAAAGGTAAGTGCTCCGCAAATGATGCATAGGTGTGGCCAAATCACCCCCCCCTTCGGGATGGAAATACCAATACGCCTAGTACGACTCAGGAATACACAGACTTTGATTTAGTTCAATTGATAGCAGGGTCCCCCTCTATCAAAATGAAGTACTGTTATGATGTCTCGTGGACGTCTTGGTGAAATACCTTTCAACACAAATAAACGAGCTTGTGCCAAGTGATCTTAATTTTAATTTACAAAAACATGTTTAATGATTTTTAATCAGATTTGATCATGAATTTGGTATGTCCAAGCACAATTATCTTACAAATCAAAATTACACTTAACAATTCTAATCTTACTCAGATTTCATTTATGTCTCCAACTAAATGTACGTTCATTTCAACGTTGATATGTCCTCACAGCGAAGACTCCAAATGACAGTATGCAAAGTTCACATAAACTCCTCAGTATATATTCCATGGGAATCCTTCTCAGTCCTGAAGGTATGTTTGTCCAGCAGTTCAAGACGACAAGGTTTAATAAGTCCCTCAACGACCTAATATTCCACAGTATATCAGTCCAGATATAATCCGCATTCTACTGTCCACAATTTGGAATCCTATGTGTTGATTCCCAGCACTCTCGGCTTCAAAGACGACCGTAGAATAATTTAACAGCGACTCGTGCTCACATGGAATTATAATCCTGGCACTATGTACAATTACAGGTCCCCTGCTCCTCAATGCAGCGTAAAATTAGCCTATGACTCCTAGCTACTTGGTACTAGTGGATGCTGGCAGCGAGACTTAACTCAAATCTTCCATTATATACGGGTGAACTTCACAAGTTCCCAATTCTAAAATAGCTATTACACCATGGGCCGTAGCCCGCAGTGGTTGTTTGGTGTGGGTGCGACCGCACCCCCCCCCCCAGAAATGAAAAGGTCCGCTTTATGGATGTTGAAGGTCCGCGAGTGAAAAGGGTATGGGGATTAAGGGTTGATTGTGTTCTCCTTTTTAAGGTCCGTGTTGTCATGAAAAGGTTTGTCTTAAGTGTTGTGTGCATTTTATATGAATGACTAAGCAGCTTTTTAACCATCGCCTTACGATTGTCCGGTTGTTACTATACTGTTGTTTTCTCAGGCGGCGACCATATTTTTTCTTCCCCCCACCCCCCCCCCCCCCCCCGCTCATTCAGAATTGTAGACGACGGTGCAAAATTTAGGGTGAACCGTCAAGCGCAGCATGCACGCTACACTACGACAGATGTCTCGTGGAGCAATGCCGTGCTAGGGTGTACAATTTTCCCGTTGGGTTGACGAGGCATCTTGTGATAAGGCCGGCAGGAGGCTTTATAACGCTGAATCCAACTTCTTGGCAGGGGATTAGAGCTCCTCCCAGACAGTGCATGCATACTCTGCACATGAGTAGCACAATGGCAAGTGCCGTCGATCTTAGGGTATGTCGGCGAGCATCCCATCTTGTGCCAGTGAAGGTTTGTTTCAAGAGTTATTGCTGAACATACTTTACCTCTTCGTCTTCTTCGTGTGGGTCTTTATCAGATAGAGTGCGTCCAAGTTAACTCCTAGGTAGACAGGGGTTATCACAGTTCTCCAGGGGATTCCAGACCAGGTAACTTTAAGCTGACGGTTGGCTTCACGGTTGTATAGACGGAAGCACACACCTGTGTCTTAGATGGATTTGCACGTCGGTGGTTTTCCTCATAATAATGAGGATTCATCCAAAGCTTTGGAGAGTCTCTCTTCAAACTTGTAAGTCGGTATCTCTGTGGCCTAATTCAAGACGATCTCATAAATAAAACGACAGGTTCCTGCACTCCTAGTTGGTCGTTGGTTATATTTAACATGAGAGGCCCAACACTCCCTTGTGGTAGACAATTCTTGAGCCTACGCCTCGGCTCTTCTTCGCTCCTAGCTGACCAAGAACATCCTGTGCCAGCAATGCCTGGATAGCTCAGTCAACGTATGCCCTTGTAATTTCCAGGATCTTATGGAATTAAAAAGTGGCATCGGTGAAATAACAGGTCAAGTACGATGAACTGATAGGAAGGGCGACGAACATAAAAAACACTCCGGTTACCAGGCAGGCCGCGATAAGAGGTCTAAAAGGCCTTTAATTTTACTCGCCGTATGCACAGTCAACGTGGATTTTGAATATAAATTAGATTTGCACTAGTGATCTAAAAACCACTCGTATCTGTTGACTTTACTAAAACTTTGTACAAAAATGTTCAGGCAATTAGTTAAAGAACCATTCTTGTTGATCATCCTTTCAAATCAAGAAAATAAATTTAAAATTTGATCGCAATTGGAGCTTATGGTGAGTAAAAATATAGTGAAGATTACTCTTTCAAAAACTTTGAAAATGTTCACTTAGCGAGCTTTATCAAGGGGGAGACCTCTATCATTGAACCGTACCGATTATTGGCTTTTCAAAATATTACAAATTAACATTGAACTTGGGGTGATACAGGCAGGAACTAGCATTTAATAATCAAGTCCGACTAAACGGACGCTACCATATCTAATTTTTTAAACAAAACAAAAAACGGTAATGAATCCGAGAAAATGGGACGTGTTGTTACCAGTTCGGTCGATATGACTATTTACGGGGCGACTCTGGCCTGCAAATCAACAGCTGTGGTGTGAATGGGAGTTATGAACCATGCAAAGCCCAGGACAATGGAGTTCAATTTTGTTAACAATACAGCGTGGTTGCGATGCGTTGATTGCCGCATAGGTCGAGCAAATTTTTTATATTTCCTTTGCACTATTGTTTATCAGAAATTTTGCTTTATCTTACAACTTGCTTGAACTTTAACGCATTTATACACCATTATAACTATTAAAGTTAGTATCATCCAGAACTAGCAAATTATGAACATCACGTTGCGCGGAAAATTCAAAAGTGCAGTGGAACTCGGCTCTCTTGTATTTACATCGATAAATGTCTATCGGATTTAGAAACTTGGGCCAAAGATGATGCTGTGTAGCATACGTCATGCAGCACTGATCAATTTCGTATTGAACGAGCTTGCACGTAAGTTGCCTTTTGCAGTTCATTAACGAAGAGTTGCGGTATGCGCTGACACCATACCCTTCTCGAACCTCATCCTCAATGTGTTGATTTTAGGTTGAGTACTCTGGTTTTGTCTGTTGATTTGCCTGGCCGGCAACCTGCTTGTTCTGGTATGAGTGTTCGTCTATCACAGGTGCGATACGATGGAGCAGGAGATGTTATCCCCACTTTACCTTAAACCGGTAAATGGGGATAGTGTGGATTTAATACAAAAGCGGCAACGTATAGGGCTTTGAAACTGTGTTGTTGGTCCCTTCTCTCTATTAGGTCCATGGACAAACAAAGGTGAAATCTCTCCCCGCCCTCTTTTGCAAATTATAACGAGCTGGAAGCTGATAATGGAACTGAATTAGGCGTTAAGTTTGCAATTTCGCAGATTGTTGTCATCTTTTGTGGCATATGATGTTTTTTTATCGGGGGATGAAAAGAACTCAATCGTCTCTTGATACGTCATGAATTCGCCGCAGTGATATCTAAATTTAACTTCACGAAATCAAACGTACTTGTGATCGGCCACGCACCAACAATACAAACGTGGAAATTATGCGCGACTTCACTGGATGACGTCGACGAATATAAGTACTGGTACCATGATAATCAAGAACCTGTCTGATCACAAAAACGTTGACAAAATTACGAAACTAATTGTATTGTGGCTTATATAAGGTCAATTTTGGACAGTCAAGAAGATTTTTAACAGGGTTTATGTTGGGATATTCTTTGGAAGTCTCGCACTTCCGTCAATACTATGCCTCTGCCGTTTTGAATTGTAGTGATTCCGACGTTAACCGTCTTGAAAACACACAGTACTATATGGCAAGATATATCCTTAAAGGTGCTAGAAATGTTGCACAAAGAGGCCGCACTTTACGGTTAGCTTGGTTGGCAATCATTGCCTCTATGCACAAATATCACCAATTAATTTTTTAATCGCCCAATACCATGACCTAATCACAGGTGGCCCAACTTCTTTTAAATGCTAAGAGCATTGCTCCCTGCGCACCAGTCTTTTAAATGGTGCTGGTTTAATCCTGTTGAAAGTATTTTAGCTAATGTAACCTAAGTAGTATAAGCCTGAAGTCGCTACGCCACGAATGAGGTGGGAGAAGGGTAATAATAATAGTGGCGGGTGGTGAAGAGAGTGGTGAGATTGGAAGGGGGCGATAGAGTTTAGGGTTGATTAGGGTGGGGGAAATGATTGAGGAGGGGGATCGGAGGGATTAGGGGAGAGAGGGGAAAAGATGGATGGGTGATTTTGATGGAAGGGGGGTGGGTTGAAGGTCAGTTGAAGGGTTTGCTAGAGGGGGGCGGCGGTGGAATGGGGTCTTCCTTCACACACCAGCTATGTCTCTCATGTGTTTTAAACAATACAACAATTGAAATGGTGACGGGGTCTATGGATCGTGTGTTCACCTGTCAATTACCCTATAGCACAAATCTTCCCATCGCTCCCTGGTACATCCATATCCGTCATTTTTATCTTCGGTTTATTTAGCAGGGGACGGTAGTGTAAGAGTGTGCGTTCGGATAAAAATTGTGCATTTTGCACACAAGTACTTTAGGATTGATAATCCATACAATGATGGAAGCACTGCCAACCCCCCTTAATGGGCCCCCCCGCTGGTTTCAAGGTTATACAGGGGTTCAAACATTTAAAATGTTCTTTGGGGGGGGGGGGGGGGGGAAAATGTGTTAAAAAGCACTCCATGGGTTGTCTGTCACAAAGTTTCCAAAGAGCTATAGTGAAACATCTTGGCTTATTGTTCGGGGTTATGTGGTAAAAAATGTAAATATGGTGAAAAAGTCAATTTTGGATGAGTGTGTACATGGGTCAAAAAGTTAAAAAGTGCTTTAATTCAGTAATATGTGTGCAAATTGTTCACTAGCTTAAAAGATTGAAATAAGGAATAGTTGGGCCTTCTCTGTTATGCTTAGTTTTCCCGTTATCCAACACATAGGTCAAGGTCAATAGAACCAATAGCTGCCAATAGCTGTGACTTTATTCGCCATTTGGTTAATAACCAGACTGTAAGATAGTCAAAACTTCCATATTCATTCTATGAGCTAAACCAACAATTTGAGGCCCAAATTCATTTTCCAAAAGTGAGCAATTTAGTTTGGCCCTCTGGACAAACAAAATTGACTTTTTACCATTTTTACAGTTTTTTACCCCATAATTCCTCACACTATAATCACGGGTATAAACTATACCTTTTTTAATCCTTGTTAACCAGACAGCATCATGGTGTGCTTTTCAACACAATCGGAAACAATTTACAAAATTTTTACCATCTTGTGTAAACCTTGAAAATCCAAGCTGGTGGCCATGAAAGGGGTGTGGCAAGTGCTTCCATCAATTTTTTTTATTATCAATGTATAAATAAAAGAAACAAAGTAAAAAAAAGAAAACATTCACAATTTTATCCGGATTTGCAACCTCACATAAGTCGTTCACTACAGTCCCCAACTAATTGTATAGTCTTAAACTGCCGGCAGTCACTAATTCTTTTTTCTATTGCTCTTAAGGTTTTAAATTGTTATATTTGCATTGTTATATTTCATCAGATGTCTATGCAATTATACTTGGGTCTTTTTTGAAGCGGCATTTAGACGTGTTCGTGACCGACATGATGAACACAGCTCTGATCCTTTTTACCAGCACTTTGTATAAGCTATCTGTAATCTTGTATAAGCTATCTGTATTGTATTCGTTTGTAATACTTCTTTGAGAAGCTATCTGTAATTTGGATTCTTTGATTAACTCTCTGTAATTTGTTATTAGAAAGTTGTAATTAAATTTTAAGCTGAAAACACAGCTCTGATCCTTTTTGACCAGCACTTCTGCATAAGCTATCTGTAATTTGTATTCTTTGTATTAACTATCTGTAATTGTCTTAAGAAATTGTAATTTAATTATTA
>JAMKCH010078348.1:0-100939 GCA_023653785.1 Ophioderma brevispina | reverse complement strand
TATATATATATATATATATATATGATATTATCCATAACAATTATTTTTGTGACAATATTTACACTAAAAAACCGGTAACCCTTGCACTGCATTTAATGATTTTGTTTACCCCGCTATACCTAGGAGTAAATCCATTTTAAAGTGAGTCTATTTTTACAAAACTTAAAAACGCCTGGAAAGTAAATAACCAATCTCTATTAATGTCCATGTTATGACCCATTATACTCCAAACATGATAAAATTACAATCTACCAATATCAGAATTTCACGACTGAGGAAAACAAAGGTATTTTCGGTCTTTAAGTCCTCAAATTTATGAATTTTGCAGGGTTTTGTATGTACGGGAAGCTAAAACATCTGATTTTAAAACGAAATTCGCCCGATACCTACAATTAACAGTGCTTGAGTTATACATGTATAGAAAATTGGTAAAATAAGGTTTAAAATGCTGCAATCTACAAATGAAACGGAACTTGCGTTCTCAAGTGACGGTAAAAAACCGGCTATTTTTACGTGATTTTTCCCCTGTTTCAAGCAGATGCAACATATTTTACAATATGCCGGAAGTGGTCAACATTTTGGTATCAGAAGAAAGCTACTCGTTTACCCTGTGAAATCTTAGGGCAAAAGGATATTTGGTTTGGAAGTTATGAGCGAAAATGTGACCCATTTTGGTCGACCAATATTAATTTTACACAGTACCCTATGGGGCTTACAAAATCACGTTTTTAGCTCTCACAGCAAAACGGATTGAAATATCGGCGCGAAACTTTACAGATGGGGTTTGGGGGTGAAGGCCAATCTATCAAGATGAAAACTTCATATCCTTATATCGGGCCATATCCCCCTTTAATCCGAAAGTGCGGCGTTAATCCGAAGGTTCGTTTATCCAAAATACGGTTCGTTTAACCGAAAATGAGTTTAGGGTTATTAGGGTTTAGGGTTATATACGATTTAGTGTTAGGATCATTTTCGGATCAACGAACCTTATTTCATTTTTGGATAAACGAACCTTATTTCATTTTCGGATCAACGAACCCTTCGGATAAACGAACCTTCCGAATAAACACACAAATGTTCGGATTAACGAACCTTCGCAATGACGCCTGCGTAGGTATAGGAAATCCTCGTGTTTGGATTAGGATAAACGAACCTTTGAAATAACGAACCTTAATTATTTATTAGCAACCGAAAACTCAGCCCTCGCTTTCGTGAGTTTAATAACTATCTCGCTTTCTTTAAAAAAAAAATAACGAAAGCGAGGCAGTTTTCTGATTGGTAAGCACGGCGACGGCGTTCACATTGTTTTCCCCCATCAACGACAGGAAAGGGCCAATTACGAATAATAAGGTCCTCTTTTGTCACTATATCTGACCCATGCATTCACACTTACTCACAGCTTTCATTATCTCTCTGAAAACTACACCCACCCCAGGGCCAAACGAGAGGTTGCAAAGAACCATAAACGCCTCTAACCGAACGCCTATCCTTAGCCGTCTATCGAAATAAATCTCATGTGATTAAGATTTTTCAAGACAGGCGAAAGTATAGACCAGTTAACAGCAATGTTTTTGTTAAACATGTTAGGGCCTGGTATCTTGAAAAGGTCGGGCCTGACTGGGCAATTGTATCGATTTAGATTTTTTATACTATGGGCCATAACGATTCGCAGGAACGCGGATTCGCAGGCAACAACAGAAGGCCGTAGGATGTTAAATGGTCTAGTGCGTTGGTGGACGTTATGGCTCTTCGCAACTTGAAATCAACTCACGTGTATCTTAGAATGAAAGTGTCGTTGTACCATTTATCGTTCCCGCCAGAGTTCCACCAAATGTAGATAGATCACCCGACTATAGGCCACCATTTGTGGTAGCATCTTTCATTTCAAGAAAGTTTGGAGACGGTATCGATATAAATATGTTTTAATAATGAGGTCGTATAAATTACAACGTGAATGTAACATTGCACTTGGCCAAAACTCCACCCGTAAACACTAGTATTGTTTAACGTGTTTAAAACAGTTTTGAACGGGTTTTAAAGGCCTTCAGGATCACCACAGGTTTCTTTAGAGCTGCGTGCTCCGACCTTAATGAGAAGAAAAAGCTATTTCAACAATAATGGTGTCAACAGGTTGAATTGTGCTTCAACGAGTTTATAGCAGTTGTTGTTAAACGGGTTTAAACGGTTGTTCAACGAGTTTGGAGAGTTGCTAAATGTGTTCAAGGGGTTGGTGGTTAAACATTTTACCAGTTTTCGAGGAAAAGATAAAAAACTAATTTGGACAATTAAAAGGTTCTAGACAGTGTTCAAACGATGTTAAGCAGTTCAAGTAAACAGGGTTTAAATAGTTGTCAAGAATTTCAATGAAAAGGTGGGAGCATTTGAGATGCGATGCTTACAGAAAAAATCCTTTAATATCGTGGAAGGATAAGGATCCGGAATGATGAAGTTCTGTCAAGAATCTTCTCCTGCCACTTTCAACAAAAAGGATCCTAGCTCGCATCACTGCTTCGCAGCTGACATGGTTGGTCACTTGTGCAGATATGAACAACATCGCCTACCAAACGCCATTTTTATGGCAACTGTCGCAGGCAAACAGACAGGGACGACCAAGGAAAGAGATGGGAAGATGGACATCATTGTGGGCACCACCTTCCACAAGGAATATTTGGAAGCGCAAGATAGGAACAGAGGGTCTAATTGGTTGAGGAGCCAACGTCCTATGGGACATGGTTGCATAGTAGATAGATAGATAGATCAAAGAAATTTAAACAGACCAATGGGTCAAAACTTGTTCAATGGTTTAAACAGCGTTCATTGGATATAAACGGTTCAATGGGTTTTAACAATTGTTCATGTTCAATGGATTTAAACAATTGTTCAATGGGTTTAGTGGTTTAAGAAGTTGTTCAAAGGGTTTAAACAGTTCAATTAAGCGGTTGTTCAATGAGTTTAATCGGTTGTTCAATAAGTTTAAACAGATCAACGGGTTCAAACAGTTGCTCAAAGTGTTTAAACAGTCCAATGAGTTTAGTTGTTCGATGGGTTTTAATGAGTCAAGTGTATTGCCTATAATCACAAATTTCCACCAACTTGTCAAAAAATATTTGATATCAGCATTAGAAAGCGAGACCAAACATCCCTATACTTTTAAGTAAGTGGGTCTCCAAATAGTTCTCCACTTTTTAAGACATCTTAAAATTGACGCAATACTAAAATGCTGCAAGAATTGACGAAAGCATAAACTGCGGGTTCGAGTCGCCCCATCCCCACTCTCCCAAAATTACCCATGTCGTAGTTTAACTTGTGTCTTAGTTTATCCCAAATAAGGTTGGCTTACCTCGGTGTTGGTGGAACACCAGAGAGAGTAAGTCTGGTCCAAGTAAGATTTTCTGTTACATAATAAATAGAAAGTAAAAATAACAAAATACTAATAATTAAGCAATAATAGCACATTTTTTTGAAGAGCGCCCCAATATTTCAAAAATTTTGAGATTTTTACACGGTTGCATAACTGGCTAGTAAACTATACCTGTGAATTGTTATAAGCTCGAAAATGTCTATGTGTCGCAAACGAAGGAATTATGTAATTAGAATAAAATAATATCGGAGATCTCCGATAATAATTCAACAGCTGCTGGAAACGGCCTTCCAATATGAAAATATAGCCGGGAAATAGCGCCATGTACGTATCTACGCTCATGCATTAGTTGTTTTATTGGTTCAAACAAGTCAAGTTACCTGTCATTTTCTTGAGGTGGCACTATTTCATCATGGACGGACGTAAATTTAGCATTTCCAGCTCTGCCGTTAAGTACAATCTGGGATCCCAATTCTAATTACAAAATCGCTTATGTGGTAAATACGCATTTTTGAGCATTCTCTTCATCTTCATCCAATATAGTGCAAACTTCAATTCTGAAGGCTCAAGCACTGGTGAGTGGGCTGTGTGCAGTCTAGTCAGCCTATATGTCCCTCTTAAATGATTCTACTGAGGGACTCTGAACAGCAGACTGAGGAAGGATATTCCAATCACGCACAGTGCGGGGAAAATAAGACATCCTGTGGTAGTCTTTAGAAGAATGTGCACGCATATGAATTCTCACGACGGGTTGGTTTGTGAAGATTCTGGATATGAGGTAGTTTGAAGCATTAATGGCGACGTGATGATTAGAGATTTTGTAAAACATAGCAAGTCTTGCCAGTCTACGCCTCTCAGCCAAGGTTTCCCACTCAAGCTCTTGTAGCATAGCATAAACGCTTGATGTGGAGTGTAGCGATGAAGGGCGAACCCTTGCTTGCAACGGACGTTGTACCATTTTCGACTTTTGATCTGGGCGGCTAGTGTACGGATCCCAGACGGTTGCTACGTACTCCAAGCTTGGTCTCACAAGAGATTTGGAAGCCTGTTGTTTGAAATTGGTTGTCTTGATGTGAGTTACGACGCAGAAATTTTTTAGTGGTTGTTGGTTGCCTTTAAAGTAACTTGATTAATGGCTGTGTTCCCAGCAAAAATCATGGATATATGGGTACCCCCAGGTAGTTGGTATAGTAGTTTGTGTTGAACATGTTTAAGCTGCTGGCCATGAACGGTGTAATTGAAGAAGCATGGATTTCTGCAATGCTAATGATTCCCATGATAGGGATGATGAAATTCAATCAATCCACTGACGTTCCCGTAACTCGGCATCCTCTTGCTTTGATGGTCAGATATATCATGGTATCGTCAGCAAATAACAACGTGTATGTGGAATTCAGAATTGGGCGATGTCGTTTATGTAAAAAAGAAAATAAATAATGTAAAAAAGGAATAAACACTCCTGAAATAACTGGGGCACAGCCTGGAAGAAGAAACACCATAAGCACTACTGATTGAGTCCGGGTGCTGGGAAGCTCTAACAAGAGTGGTTTCTCCGGCTATGCCGTAACCATCTCAATTCTCAATCAGTATTTATGCAAACCTGTCAAAAGCCTTAGAAAAGTCAAGTACGCGCACGTTCGGATTGAAGACCATGCTGCATGTGTTGCAATATCTTGGATAAAATTCGAGAGTAATGAGTCTGCAGGACCTCTTATCACGGAAGGAAGCAATTGTTGTAAAGCATAAAAGGATTATTATGATGAGTGCAAGACATAATAACTGCAGATGATATGCTTCAATGATTTTAGAGGACAATTGCAGGTTCAGGCTAATAGGTCGATAATTAGTTGGGTCGTACTTCTGACCTTTCTTAAAGATGGTGGTGGTGGGTGGTATTGGTAAAGTTAGCATTGCCTCCAACTTTTTGGCCAAAACAACTTCAGCCGGATTTTTTGAATATCCTTGCCAGTGTGTCTGCAATAACATCAGCAAGTTCTTTTATTTAACACTCTTGCGCTTTTTGGCTGGCCGGGGCCAGCAGATTTCCTATTGGATTGAGATTTTTTAGCAACTTCAAGACACAGGGAACCGTGAATGTTGATGGCTGGCATATCTGGGTAGTAACGTGGAGGTGGAGTCTCTTTAAAATCAGTCTCTTGTGTACAAAAAGCCTGAAATTGGTGGTTCAGTGATTCTGCTTTTAATTTGGCATCAGATATTAGCTTGCCATTGAGGGATGCCACCCTGCGAAGTCAGAACTTCTTTGTGTTTACAAATGTCCAAAAAACGCTCATACCACTGTAGGTGTTTTGATCCGAGTCCTGTGGGTAATAACACTGGTGATATGGTCCCAAAGGCTCTCGCAAAATCTTTTTGGCCTTCTTTTTTGAGATGTTGGAAAGCGCTTTTTTCATCACGAAAGTCTCCCAAAATTTCTTAATGGCTTTAAGGCTTTGTTTCGCTACGGAGCTTTTTTCAGACTCAAGTTGATCCAAGTGGAGTCATGTCTTGGCTCTTCTGTGGGGAATAAATTCTTGCTACCTGGCAGTCAAGCAAAATTTTTTAAGCAAGCACAAAAGTTCTCGTGCTGGTTGAGATGGGAATAAGCATTGGTAATTTTCCTCTGCAAGTTGTTTTTCGAAATTGGCGAAAATCATCCCAATCGGCTTTTTTATACAGCGGTACCTGGCGTGGAACCTGCTTCTTCGAGGGACGGTTTGATGTCAAGTTCTGTATATGCAACAATAATGGTCACTGAATCCCTGGTATAGATGTTTTTGTTCATCTGTAAATTGGTTTGGTCTCTTTACTTATAGATCAATTGGTTTTGAGCCGTGTTGGTTCAGTAACAAACCTGTGTAAGAGCATGGTTCGTCCAAGAGCTTCGCCAAATTTACGATTGAAGGTTTGATACTTGGTGTATTTGGTTTAAGGCGAACATGATTTCCAGTCCCAACCTGGTAGGTTAGGTTGAGTAAGTCCCCTCCCAGAAGCACAACACTATTGCTGGAAATGTTACTTAGGGGAGACTGCAGAAGCTTCCATAGTGTCCGCATCACCAATTTAGCACCGATAACATGCGCCAACTACAAGTTCCTGCATCAGTGATGTAATTTTACCCATATCATTTCTGTAGTGGGATATTCCAGACTGTTCTGCACGGGAACTAAACAAAGTCGCTATTGCTGGCAATGATGGGACGCCTATACCACCAGTGGGTGACTTCTGTGGTCACGTCTAGGACAATGAAATTGGACAAAAATACTCTGATCATGGATACTACTGTTAAACACGTCTCAGTAGTAGACTATAAGATATCTGGTTTTGTGGCTATCCAATAAGATTGATCCAGAGGTCTTTCTTATAGTTAACGATGACAGTTCACTTAATAATTCGTCGAGGGCGTTGCCCCCAAGAGGGTTTTGTCTGGGTTTTACAGGCGATGGATGAAGTAGCTTTGGCTCTTTTTGTGTAAATTCATAGGATTTACGAGATTGCTCGATCCCCGAGCACACCAAAGCTAATTCTTGATTTCAATACTGTGTAAGTCAAACAGAGTTGAGCGGTAATTTGGGTTCCATACAATTAAGGCATGTCCAACAATAGGGTTGAACCAAGAGCTTCAAGGATGAATTGCCTATATTCTGACAGTGGATGTGGTACCAAGATTCACAATCCTTGCACATTACACCTTTGTCATCCCCAAGTGATGGTGTTTTACATGCACCACACATATAAGTAGTAGAGTATGATTTTTAGAGTTGAGACGAAAAACTCATAGCTATCGGCATTTACCGTGTCGGCATTAGTAGCATTAGTGGGTGGGCCTGGGTTTGTTTCGCTGTTCACCAACATAATCAGGCTAGAAAACATAACAGTACTAATAGTATTGTGTTGAGATCTCTGCTAAATTTCCATGTAAAGAGTTGGCTTTATCGAAGGACAAACTCGTTTGAAGTTAAGGTACGAGTTCCAAACTGGGCTGGCATCGTATAAAATACTAGTGACACGTACTGTGATGAGGGTCTATTGCACAGCTGAAGCTCACATGAGATAATGTAAACACCTTCTTTAATGTCAAAAAGTTTGTCAAACGGGTTACATGGGTTGATTCAGTAAAGCCTAGAACATTACCGGAAGTGTTGATGGGGAGGTAGGGGGGTAGGAACCCACACATTGAAGGGTTGGCAGGTGAAAAAATCTGACATTTATCTGGCAATCCGGTTAGAAGGCAACTGTGCGGAGATCAATCGCTAGGTTGACAGCTTGTATTTTTCTGGTATCTCATAGTGGAAAAACGATTGCACGCAATGAAAAAAAAAAAAATACGAGCGAGATCCAAAATGGCCCGCCGAAGTATATCGGCTTCAGGCAGCTTTAGTAAGCTAAAAGTACAGGTAAAATGGCCGCGATGAGTTGATGAGGTATTGTACAACGTTCACAAAGTCACAGCAGCAAAAATCACACATCAACAAACACCTAAATTAACACCAGTAGGAACATCTAAGTACTAAAAATGTTTTTAAAAGACGATTAGGACTGGATGCGAACCAAAAATCAGAAAATAAAAAGTTAAAAACGTGGAGAGCTCAGGGAGACACGTCTGCACACAGCGACAGCAGCACCAGAAGCAGGTGTAGTTTCCTAGACAATTACCAACATAAACTGTGACAATAATATCAAATTTGAAAATGGGGGGCACTCTTCAAAAATGTGTGGTTATTGCGTACGCGCCCAGGCACGATGATTCAGTCCGTAATGTAAAGTGAAATTTCATTTAAAAGCAAATTCAAAGAACATTTCAAAATGGAAACCCTTAAAAAGTTGTTATTGTTAAAATTAAAAAAAAAAAAAAACTAGAATTTTGCGGTTCTCGGCGTTCGCGCGCTCACTATATTCAAGAATATAAGCGGTGGGCGCTCCATAAAAAACTTAACATTTTAGTGACAATACACAATACATACACACCGCACCACGGATGCAAAGTGGTCCTGCCAGATATGCTGGCGGCCCACAAAAAAAAACCCGTGAATAAGGAGTGAGAGGAGAAAACTTGGGCTGAGCATTCAGCCTATAGAGATCTCTAACCATAAATTGTGTAGAGAACATCGACTAAAGTATACATTTTGGAATCATTGTGACCATGCTAAACTTTGACCATGCAAAACTGTGTAAATCGTATATACACTCTTCAGCCATTTCATTTGACATCACAACTTATCCTAAACATCACTACAATTTCTATCATGACAAAGATTGTAGACTTTGACTTCTTCTTATCGTATCCAAACACAGTGATTCTCAAATGTGATCCAACTAGAGGTGGTACAATGTCTGGCTGCTTCACTTCTCTGTGCATTGTTGCTCCAGCATTAGGCAGACCAAGACGTTCCATTGTCTGTGGTGCTGTTCCACAACCACAGGTGGTGATCTGCTTCCAGGTAGCCCCACTTCTGCAAGGAAACCTTAGATCGGCAGGTTCTGGTTCTCAGTCTGTTGAGTCATCGCCATTCAGCCATGAGGAGTCAGCTCCAGGTGGAAGATGCTCGCCAGGTTCAACTGTTCAATACCAATAGATGTTAATTGGTTGATAACAAGTCTTTCTTTCGACTCTCTTAAACTCCTTAGAGGCAGTTTCAAGGGAGAATTGGGGACTTGTTGAAGGAACTCTCTCTGGATTTAAGGCAGCAGTTAGCAGACTGACTCTGTCTGGACATAGGGTGCTTCACATTAGATACTGGCAGCTACGCTCTTGCATGCTGTCTACACTAAGCGGATTGTCCTGCGCTACGACGGAATGGCTTGTGGAGCACTGCTGGAGGATGTTATAAGTTTTTCGTGGGAGTTGGGCGAACAACTTGTGATAAATCGACAGGAAGCATTTAATGGTGGATCAAGCTTCTTGGCAGGGTTGATCTTTCCCATACCAGGGCAAGCATACTCTGCCCAACATTTACGTGTCGTCTTGACACAGCGCCCATTGTTGAATCACTGTAAGAAGTAATTGTAGCACCGCGACCTTGGAAATCTTTACTGCGCACGGGAGTTCACACAAGTTTTCGCGGTAACTGCCAAAGTGGCTGACACATACAACAAACTGTTAAAATATTCGTGACCCCGGTCACATAGCGTTGATTCGGATTGTTTGTACACTGGAGATTGCGCACAATATACTTGGCCTATCGCAACGATTTACGCACCAAAATATTCTTAACTAAATTGTCTAGTAGGTGGAATAGTTTATAATCTAGGTTTTTTTTGAAAAAAATACGATCCATATAAGCATTTGCTTACCTATCAGCTGGCTCAATTATCGATTGGTGCTGTCAAGTCATGCCACACTTTCCAGGCACTCAACAACTAGTGAGCATAAGGGTCTTTTTTTTTGAGGAACCCGTTTCTAACATCAGATCGACCACTTGATTCATCGATTTCGCAATATCCAGGGTACCGCGACACCAGTTTTTTCATTCCTGGTTCAGCCTTTAACAGCGTTGGCTGCCTGGGAGTCCCCATGACGTAGCGCATGTATAAGAATAGGCGGCCAATTAGCGATGCGGAGTCGGAATCGGCAGCGCTGGGTCCGAGCAGTACAGATGCTATGGGAGCGTTAAATGTGTCTGCACATGCGTAGCACAGGGCAAAGTGCCGTCGATCTTAGGTTGTGGGCGAGCACACCATCTGTGCCAGTGAGTTTGTTACAATTAAAGCCAATATAGCACATTTTTGAAGAGCGCCCCAATTTTCAAAATTTGATATTTTGCAGAGTTATCGTTGGTAATTGTCTAAGAAAATACATACCTGACAAACGAGAATGTAAAAAAAAAAATGCGTATTTATCATAAATAGGGATTTTATAATTAAAGTGGCGATCCCAGATTGGAACTTAACGGCAGAGCTGGAAATTGCTTACGGTTATGTACGTCCATGATGAAATAGTCGCACCTCAAGAAAATAACTCTAACTTGCTTGCCTGAACCAATTAAAAAACTAATGGCATGAGCGTTAGGATATGTACATGGCCGCTATTTCCCGGCTATTTCAAATTGGGGCCGCTTGTTTCCAGCCAGTAGTTGAATTTATTATCGGGATCCAGATATAATTATTATAATTACAAAATCCTTCGCTTGTGACACATAGACATTTTCGAGTTAAACCATTCACAGGTATCGTTTACTAGCCAGTTTACCAATGAAAACCGTGTAAGAATCTCAAAATTTTGAAAAATTGAGGGCGCTCTTCAAAAAAATGTGCCTAATATTGCTTTAAAGGGCCCAGCAAATGAGATGATAAACCTAGTCCACATCTTTACGGGCATTCCATTCCAATAAACAGGGCCACAAAAAGAAAGAATAACACTACCAGGCATAATTAGTGAAAACTTCTTGATTTCAGTCACAGTTGACATGAATAGATTCACACCAGTCACATGGGATTTTTATTACTCTCTGAACCAAATCAATGTTTCACTAATGATGTCATCACCAACTTGAATATTGAATGCTTTCTCGTTCCTCCTTGTGGACTGACACAAACCACACAATTTTATTTGTGTCATTCCGGACCTTTAAGATGTTACCTGCCGTGAAAACCAACTTCCACTCTGCGTCTCTTGATGTGGGTCTTTACGAGGACAGTGCGGTCCAGGTACTCCTATGGAGTCAGATAGAAAAGCACAAACCTGTGCCTTGGATGGATTAGCACGTAGTTGCTTTCTTCATGAATAAGGACGCGAATTATCGAAGCTTTGGGGAAGTCGGAAGCAACGGGAATTCTGCATCATTGGGCGCTAATTCAAGCTCATCTGCCATAAATAAAACTACAGGTTCCTCCACTCCTAGGTTGGTCGTTGGTACAGTTGTGGAATATGGAGGAAAGGTGCGAGCACGCTCCTTGAGCCGCGCCATCCGATCTTCTTAGCCCTCATAGCTGAACAAAGAATATTTGTTTGCAAGCAATTCTTTGATGAGCCAAGCGAATATTCTTGGTGAGTTCTTATGATTAAACTCTGTGTGTGAGTAAACAGTGTAATTAAGCTAATGATACATCTCGATGTGTTGAGTTAGTTGAGTACTTGGTTTTTTTGTTGATTTGCCTGGGCGGAAACCTGCCATGTTCTGGTATGAGGTGTTCGTCGATCTGGCACAGGTGCGATGCGGTTGAGCAGGAGGACGTTCAGAGAAAGCTGTTAGGGAATGGCTGAGGAGTGGTATTTGTCTATAGCTCTTTGGACTTAGTTCAACAGGGTCTTTCCCCAGGCTTTAGGAGTGCATAATGTGGGCATTGAAGCCTTGCCTCCAGATCGTTGGGAACCTGTGGGAATTGAGGTTAGGTTGGGAGGCCCTCTAGCTTTTGGTCATATCGGTGGATCCAATTATTGCAGGTTTTGATATTTTCCCCATGGGAGATCCTCTACACACATGGTGGTGTTTTTTTTTTTGTTTGGGGGAGGGCTGGTAACTCTTGATTATTCTTTAAGCACATTCATTGGAAGGCCTGGTATATATTCCATACTACAGCCGCTTGGTAGGAATCTTCGGGCCAGTTTGATTCATAGTTAGGCAAATTGTCATAGGTTTGGGGGTTCTAGCCAATATCTTCACGTTTGATCCAGGTCGTCGAAATCCTTGCCAGTACTGTTCCTATATTTAAAGCGCCGCTTAAAAGACACTTTGTTGGTCTTACTGGAGCGACGTTGACTTGGATACCGATTGGTTCGACTTGTTGCGTTAGTGGAATAGATCCAGAACAATTTGGTACACACGTTAGAGCTGTTTTTGCTAACAATAGCTAGATCCGAGTTATAACCTATATTCCAACGGGCACTATTAAAATGAGTGGCGGCAGCTTAGGGGTGGGAAGGAGACGATGTTGACTGTCTAACCCTTCTCAACAGCTTGTCCGTCTTTTCTTGCCCATTGGGTTACTCTGGCGTTGAAATCGCCACATGAAGAACTGCGGTTTGGTGTGACTTCCCTGGATTTTGAGTTGAGGTTGCTCGAAATCTACTGACGGAGGTTTGTAGACTGATGTAACTATGACAGGACTTCAATGTTGTTGTCAGCAGACATTGAGGTTGCTTTTACAACGGTACCTGTTTTCACATAATAGCACTTCCATGCTGTCGATGTGGTCTCTCGATAAAAAGCACCATTCCTGGTATGGTTGGGCGATGACTACCAGTTCCTCTGTGGGTTTCCTGCAGACATAGGACATCGCATTGGAGATTGTAACACATGTCAGTAATTATGCTACTTTTGCAAGAGAAAGACCCTTCACATTCAATGAAGTTATAGTCAATGCAGACCTTAGAAAAGGCCTGCATTGTCCTCTGGGAATATATGGGAATTGATGTTATGGAAGAACAGTGTTTGGTGGTGTAGAGATTGGCTTCACTGACGAGCAGTTACTGACTGGGGAGACCACGGGACTTCTCCCCCAATCATTCACTAAGTGGGTTCTTCAAGTTCAGTTTTTGCATTTTATTTTGGAAACAGTTGTAGTTTTTAAGTAGTATAACTAAAAATCAATCATCTATACCAAACCTGGTAAAGAGGTCATTTCCCCCGGCCTGGCTTGTTTACGCAAACGAGAGAAGATGCACAAATGCCCAAAATAGACGATTTCATCCAAATTAGCTTTTGAAGGCATGTGTTTGGTTTAACCTGTCATTTTTGTTCTTGCGCTTCGCGCAATTTTTTCTAAAAACAGGACCTTTGGATTTTCATCGACCCACGGGCCCAGGCCAACTCTCCCAGCGGATTAAAAAATCTGATGCCATTTGGACCCAGCAGGCATAAGATTTTAATATATAGTAAATATAGATGCAAATATACCCTCCTCTCACACTTTACCTGTGTTAAACATATTAACCATGTTGGATGCGACATGATCCTCTATTCCACCGATGACATATATTTGTTGATATACTGTAGCTATCCCGGGATTCAATGCGAGAGGTTCGGTTCCATGCGTGGGACACAGCGACCAGTGGTTGTCTCCTGAAATTGCCAATAATTATCATGAATGGGGGTAACTTGGTATACTGCAGAGTAACTATCGTATTTAAGGTGGAATTACCCCTTCAGAGGGCTAAAATAAAAACTACATATTGAAACTGAGGACGAAATTACCTTTCTATTGCTTTTTGTTTGACGACAATCGGAGCTTCCGTTCAAAAGTTATGATCGAAAATGTATCTTCGCAAACTGAAATCTCTAATCATGTTTCTTATGTATTTTATTGTTTTCTCAAGCTGCGATATTTAATTTTTTCAAGTTAAAAAATTCATATCTCAAAAAGTAAATAAGCTTTTGAAAAACCCATCAAACCGTGGTAGATTGCATATACGTCAGTAATTTTTGAGATGGCCTCCCGATCAGGACATTTGGGAAGCCATCTCAAAAACCACTGACCTAAGACCAGGGAGTGCTAAGACTAGGCTTGTTTGTACTCATTTGCATTTGAAATTACATAATTAATTATGATTTACAAAAACAAAATAAAAAAGCGAGACCAGGTATGGTCCAGGGACTTTCAGGATAGAATAAATTTTAAACTATAATACTATGTTTCTCTAAATATCGCACAGAGTGTCATATTCGGCTCCCAAGACTCAGATATGGTGCAGCTGGGCTTTTTTATGGCCAGTTTGTGAATTTAGCTTGTTTTAAAATAATTTAATACTGTACTGTTACAATACTCATTTTGTGTCAATGGAAGGTTATGTTGACGCGTCCAGAAACATGGAGGAAATGGAGCTAAATGGAGTCTCATATGGTGCCGGATATACCTGTAGCTACACTTGTGCTACAGGGTGTCTCCCCCCCAAAAAAACGTTACCCTATAAGCACCCACAATTTCAAGTGTTTATTAAACATTAGGAAGGTATTATTCATTAGTTTTTCAATACAGATATCTGCGTTTGATTCGGATCCGAAATGACTGGACTGAGGTATTGCCATTCATTCCGTCAAGCACTACTGCACACGTCATACAGCGCATGACGGAATCAATTGTAATACCTCATTTGCATCAATGGGACTTCTATATGAAACGTCTACGTATACGCAATATAGGCTGGGAAATATATGATATGACCTGGAAAAAAATTGCAATAGAATTTTTTTCACCACAATGCATTTCTATAAGGTCCCCAGAATGACATACTAAAAGTCCAAAAAAAATCCAAGTGGAGGAAGTACGCCTAATTTGCATAAATCCAAAATGGCCGCCAATTCCTATGTTTTTTACATTCATTTTGTTGTATAGCTAGTCCTAAATTGCTGTTGCAGCCCATAAAATGAATATTTTTACATTAAATAAGTATATTATGCTTTATACGTTATATAGAAATACGTAACCTGATTGGTGGAAGCATAACTAATTTGCATAAATTCAAAATGGCCGCCAATATTCATATTTTCATTAATATTTGCTGTATTTCTTCTAGATAGTTTTGCAGTACATAAATTTACATTTCATAAGTGTATTATACTTCACATGTTATAGAGAGAAGCTAGTCGTTACTTGTATAAAACCCAAATGGCTGTCAATTCTACAGTTTTACCTTTATTTGATCAAACTTTGTGAAACAAAAGTTTGTGATGGACTTTAAATTTATGATAATGATGATAATAATGAATGAAAACTTATTGTGCGCCGGTATCCATCAAAAAGATGCTCATGGCGCAGCGACACATCAATGCAAACCAAAATAAGCAGCAGATAAAGAACAAACATAATTACAAATAATAAAACAAGATGAAAGTAATGATAGGTTTGTCATGATCATCAGAACTGGAATGAAAATGTTCCACATTAATCTATTTTCTGCTGAATATCTCCGGTAACTTGTATAAGATGCTCGGTGCATTATTTGCATACATGCACCCATGTGGCTGAAAAGTAGGGCACTGCACATAAAATATGATAAAAATGTTATGTTCTGGTGTATGAAATGACTATTCTAACACCGCCCAACTGCGTTTGATAGTAAATATAGGGGGACCAACGTGCCTTCTAATCTACGCACTCATTTACCTCTCCCGACCGGTCATCAGTCACCGGGACATCGATCCGCGTCACTGATACGAAAGATCTCCCTAGATTCACCAGAGCAGGCACTGTCCTATCTTGGTTTTTCAGTGGAATCAAGGTCACACTCCTACTTTTACAAAAAGAGATGGAACTTCTGGGGACCTTTGATGTAGAAGAAATTTTTTTCCAGCTTCGCCTGCGAATTTAAGTTATTTTTCTCAAGCCTAATATTTGTGATGAAAAAATGGGGTGTACTCGTGCTCCGTATTTTTTTTTATGAACTTGTACTGAAAATAAATTCTGAATTGCAAAGGCATTAGAAAATAATTATGCTTGCAACATAGCAAGGGGGGGGGGGGGGGGGAAACATATTTTTGTCCAAAAAAAAAAAAGGAGGACACCATTGTAGTATCAACCTGTTTATAATGACCAAAACTTGTAAAGTCATGTAAAGGGTTTGAAATCTGTATGCATATGACATCTTGTCCGTTTTACCATGGTTACAGGTCTATTTCAATTGGCTACAATTAAGTAATTTCGGACCCCAATCAAACCAGGTTTTTCTGTATTGAAAAGCTAATGATTAATAATTTCCCATATGTAAAAATAATTTGCATTAAATATTGAATAAAGACCTGAAATCGGGGCGCTTTAGGGTAATTTTTTTTGGGGGGAGGCACCCTGTATCTCTTAAGACACTATCCGTGATTGAACACGCGAGTGGCGTAACCAGACCTTTACAATGGGGAGGATGAAGGGGTGCCAAGACTTTTTTTGAGGGGCAAATTTGGGTCTTCTCTAGACAATGTACAAAAGGTCAGTTATTGGGGTGGGGGGGCGGAAGGGAGGGCAAGGTTTTGTTTGGGGGGCTCTCGCCCCCTCTTTCCCCCCCGCTGGTTAAGCCATGTTGACCCGAAAGCGTGAAAAATTGAAATTTGCACAAATGCTTAACCCTCGTTGCTTACCAAGCCTTTTTTGTAACACGCCCCCCTCGAGAATTTGTTTATATAAAGCACGATGCTTATGCTTTGATACCAATGGATAGCTATGGTCTCCTTTCCACTTGATACCAAAATAAGTACCAAACATACCTAGTATGGCGCACAATGACGTTCATCAGTCCGCGAGTCGGCAAAATTGACATTTTCCACGAAAATAGGCGAAATCCAATTTTGCGCTAAAAATCGCAGGAATTATCGGATTTTCATGCGGTTTTCACCTCCAAATGATGGCATTGGGATTAGTTTACATAACGTTAAGTGTTTAGAGCCATACTGTGCATAATTTTCAAAATGCACCATCAAATATCCTGGGTGGCAACACACCCCCCCTACCCTTCGACTTTGACGGCATACCCTAACCCCGGTGAAGGTGCTACCTTCACATTTTTTTCGCTTAAATGACGAGAAAGGATGAGAGAACGATTACAGAAGATTTTACGACACACGACGAGCTTTAGCATTTTAGCGCACCGGAGCGAGTCCATGGGGGGGGGGGGGGTTAAGACGAGTGTTAAACAGTGAAGGATAAGTCTGTACAAATTCTCGTAAGTATACCTCTTTCAACTGAAGGAATGCCAAGAAAAGGAAGAAAATGGCATGCAGTGTTCAAAGATATGAATCCCCATTCACACATTACGTTGTGATAGTAAGTGTATCCGTACGGACAGTAAATAACTAAAATATCGATTTGTTCTCTATTGGGACGTTTAGTCTGGTCATTTGCAGGTTATGTTAGGGTAACTGTACTTTATACAAACATAAAAAAATCAGAGTTTAGTTTGTTTATGATTTAGCACTCATGATAGTGCCTTTAATTACGTATGGTCTCGTATAATTCACCCCATGCAGTTTGGGTCTCAGAGGGTCACTTTTAGTTACTTTCAAAACCCCCGTTCTATTTGAGGTTATCCATTAACCCAAAAGTTAACTAACCGGTCGTCATTGAGCCCTATAGGGAATTACGTACCTTTTGAAAAAATTTGGAAATCGTCCTATTATTCCTCCATTTAGCACAAAAAAGGCACACCACTAACAAACACTTTCATTCTAAATTACTCATAAATCTTGGACAATGCACTCTAAAACAGTGTCATTTTGCAGAACATTTTGAGTACCACTTTGTTTTAAGAATTTTGTATATTAAATAAACTCTAATTAAATTTGTAAATACATTAACGTGTTAGTAATTCCAATATTAACTACGTGTATAACGATCTGAATGTTTTCTTATGAGGGTTACTAAATATTGTGATATACACATTTATTAATTTATACGCTTATTTTTATAAGCTTTTCAGCACATATACATTTTATCCAAGACTGAGAAGTTAACTCAGTGTATCACAGGCCAAACACCTAAGGACCTCGGGTCGCTTTCAGGTCATTTTACCTCCAAAAAGATGTAGATTGCATCCTAAGGAGGCTAAAAAAAAGAAAAGTAATAGGCTATTACGCTAGAATAGAAAGCCTGATCAGTTAGGTCACGGACGGGCCATTTAGTATCAGTTTTGACACTTTGATAGAAAGAAAGGATGTGGTTGTAAAAGATACTGGCATGTATTGATTGGCATGTTGTTGTGTTAAATTGAAGAATATTCATTCTAAAAGAGATCATTGTGAAAACTCAGTGCATGGTTGGTTTGCTAAAATAGAATCAACGGATAATTATGTTTGCAACACGGACAGAAGAGATAGATTTGGAGGTTCTCAAATTTTTAGTATTCTTTGCAATTTCTATCCATCTACCTCAACTTGTCATATATAGGTTTTCTCAGTTATTTGTCAACAGTTTTAATATATATTCATATTCGGTAAGTTGTTTTTCGTCCCAAAAACTGAATGCGCGTTCTTGGTCAATTAGCAACCTTTTCGATCAAATAAAATTTGACTATTTCATAAAATTTCGCCAAAATAATTTGTAATTTTCGTCGAATCGATCCATGGCCCATCTGTATGACTGTACAAAGCAAAGTTTCGTCGATAATTCACTTTTAGCTAGTATATTTCGTTCTCGTGATGCTTTCACAATTATTAAAAAAAAAAGGAAAAAAGAAAAACACTCATTGCTAAGCTCACCAGAGGGCGTGATACGTATACTGTCGGATATCTAATGTCTGATTAACCTCTCCATTTTCAACACTTGTTCTCCAACTGCGTAAAAAATGTATCACATTTGAGAGAGACACACATGCACAATCGAAAGAAAGAAAAAAGGAACAGAAGGAAGTAAACAAAAAAAGGAAAATATGAGAAGACAAAAATAAAAAGAAACATAAAAAATATAAAGAGAGAAAGAAACATTCCCATTTTGTTCAGATGATGATAGCCAAAGGGAGTTTCCGTAACCTGACCCATTTGACACACTTTTTTCTGACACACTTATGAATTGGAATAAACCTGTACTTTATTCCGTGAGGGTTTCCCAATTCATAAGTGTGTCAGAAAAAAAGTGTGTCAGATGGGTCAGGTTACGGAAACTATAGCCAAACCTCATTCAATATAGAAATTCACGAATATGAATCAAAGCGATTACACATCTTTGCCTTCATTTTCTAAACACACGCTTTTAGTATGACTTTATTTTATTAATTATTTATTCACTATTATTTTTTTCTTCGAAAAGCCATTTTAAGGAGAGATGATTCGGTTGATCTCTGCTGAGATTATATGGCTAGTATTATAATACTCACTATGTAATCTGTACAAATCTCTGAAGTAAAAGATTCCCTGCAAATGGCATAACATGAAAAAATACAAAGGAAAGTTAGCATGATATAATATGACTGAGCTTGCAAGACTTCTTAGAGTTCGCGACATATTTGCAGGAAAAAATCTGACCAGAATTAAATACTAGTAATTCAGTAAACTTTAAAAAATGATTAATAAGCAACTAATTAATATAAGCTGTTGAATTGCATACAACATATGGATATTTTAACCACAAGGTGTTTCTCAAACCACTGGTCTCGCCTACTTTCGCGATCATCTGGAACATAGTGAAAATACTATCTATAAACTATTATAAATCTGATTAATGGATTTCCTATTTTTGCATAAAATATGCAAAATAGCTAATTAAATATGCAATATCACCAGCAAACATGGAAGTTATACAGGGTGACCCAATAAAAACTTTACCAAAATGAAAGTGATATTTTCCACTTTTTTTTTTAATTTGATATCTGTGGATTTTATTTTATCATAAAGAATGGGTAATTGAGCATCTGCCTGAAAAAAAATGTTCATTTTGGTTGAGTGGTTTTCAAGATATGGTCCACTGAACAATAAGTCAGCAAAACAGACTTGTCCACGGAGAATCATTTTTCTTAGGCATGGAAATCGCCAATGCCCAAATCGAGCAGATCGTGTCCTACCCCCTGCCCTGTCACAAGACAGAAAACTGTTTTTAGCACAAACTGCAGACCTATCCATGGGCTTGATGGAATGATATGTACACATTATTGTTTTGGCAACCGGGTTTTTCAAATCTGAAACCATAGCATGCAGTTGTGCTAAATACCCGTAATACCAGTTTTCTGTCTTCTGTCAGGCAGGGTTATGAACGATCTGCTCCATTTGGGCATGGGAGATTTGTCTAATTTTCGGTCTTGTGTCAGGGGAAGGAAAGGTAGGACACATCTGCTCGATTTGAGGCATTGGGGGTTTCCATTGCCCAAGAAAAATGATGCTGCGGGCGCGTTGGGACACATTTCTGTTTTGCTGACTTATTGTTCAGTGGACCTATCTTGAAAACCACTCAACCAAAATGATTTTTTTTTTTAGGCAAGATACCCATTCTTTATGATAAAATAAAATCCACAGATATCAAATTAAAAAAAGTGGAAAAAATATCACTTTCATTTTGGGTAAAGTTTTTATTGGGTCACCCTGTACATTGCAGAAAATGTAGTGTTCAATGGGCTATTCCAGAAAAAAATGCCCCTCCCCCCTATAGAGGGCGCCGGAATTCCAGACTTTTTGTCACTTTTGAAAGCTGGAATTCCAGAATTTAATGTCTAATAGGCCTATGGGGTGGGAATTCCAGCCATTTTAGGTATAGAGGGTGACGGAATTCCAGTGTTTTTACGATTTTCAGAGGAAAAATTCCGGAAAAAATCAATATTTTCAACATTTTCTATATCCCTAACCATAATCCTCTGAGAATTCCAAGTTTTTTTTACATTTGTAGGCTAGGAATTCCTGGAATTTACGGAAGGTAGTGTCTGGAATTCCTGGTAATTTACGGAAGGTAGCTTCTGGAATTCCAGATAATTCATGTATTTTGTGAACAAAAAATTTTGCCCTCTATGGGGGGGGGACATTTTTTCTGGAATAGCCCAATGTTAATACCATGTCATGTCAAGCTTGTCGGTGTTAGTTTCTGGTGTTGAAATTTAGGATTTAAAGGGGCATTTCGTGATTCCAGCAACTTCTGTTTTATTTACGGTTCACTAGATATCATTGACAAAAGCTTATTCACAAAATTTTAGTTGATGCTCATGTATATCACCATTACTGACTGACTGACTAAATGTAGACTGCTGACGGAGATGGGACGTAGGAGAGGGAGGGAAGAGAGCAGGGGTAAGGATGAACTCACCTTTGCCGGTTCTTCCACACCCCTGGATCCCCCAAACACGTAGACAACATCGTCCATGACGGCCAACGCGTGCCCTTGCCTGTAAACGAGAGTGAGTGGAACTTGTAACTCTAAACATACGGCAAATGATGTAAAGAGTTGTAAAGGTACTTTTTGGTCGAGGGGGAGGGTGAGGAACTATAACCATAATGTTCACCGTGGCCCAGTGTAGTTTGCTGTGTACGCTAAAACCTCGGAATCTGAAAACGAGATCTTACCTCGGTTGAGGGTATTCCAACTTGTTGTTCGTTTCCCATTTCACACTCACTAGAGTTAAAGCCATTTTCGTCTAACGATCAGTGGAGCTATTTTCCATGTGTACGCTTTGAAGTTAAGATGAAAAGCTTAGACTTAAATTATTCGAAAACTATGAAAATTCAATGTATTGGTCTCTTTCTGCCGACAAATATTGACGTAAACACACGCCAGTCATAACAGTGTCTGGGGTATGACCCCGTTGCTATGAGAATTACAAAACTGGATTTAATTAACAAACTTGTTTCACAGGATCATGCATAGAATGGTGATATTATTATTCTTGGCCACATGCAGAGAATTTATATACAGTACATGCAGCTTAAATAATGATCCGATGTCACCTTTTTAGGGTTCCTATTAAAATATACTCTATTTATTTTATCGGTTTGAGAAGGTGCAGTGTGCAAATGATTTCTAAGTTCAGGGAATTTCCGTCAGTTCGCAAGGGTCTCATTTGAGCATGTTTTAGTTCACAAGCCCCCATTTCGAAGCAAAATTTGATTTTTATACTTTTGGGGCCTAATTTTGAACAAAATTTAGTTCTCAAGGGATCCAAATTTTCCAATTTTCAGTTCGAGGGACCCCCATTTCGTACGTTTTTTTCAGTTCGCAAGGTCCAAGACCCAAATGAAAGTGAGTGCCCCCCCCCCGGGGGGGGGGAATGTAGCAAATAGCCTGTTTTCTCGCTTTTGGGCCATGCGGGATACTGACACATAAATTAAAACACAAATAAATAAAAATCTAAATTAATGCATTTTGATGGCCATATTCAGAACAGCATTAAAGGAGTCAACAGCCCTATCGTCTTAGGTCAATGTTTTTGACATGGATTCCAAATGGTAAATTATCATGACTGATAGGGAAGCCGGCGTGACAGGAGATGGGTCCTCCGGACTCATAGTCAACCTACAGCGGTGACGACCCCCTAGGGTATTCGATTCAGTGCTCTTTTGGCGTACCTATCCGTTGTGTCTTTTGAGCCCTGACTATGGCTCAGGCGGACAATCCTTTTACATCGGCGACACGTCAGTGACAAGAGTTTGCATACATTATCGATCGTCCAGGAATAGCCGGTAAAAGGTCGCCTCGGGCCCATGACCATCTCGTCCCATCGCAAACTCGGCCCATTACCAACTCGGCCAAAATTATGCTCCACCTCGCCCAATGCCACCTCGGCCCACCGCTATTCGGCCCGCGACCAAATCAGCTTATATTGTAAGATTATTACGAAAACATTGTTTGATCATGTTGTGAACATTATCAAACGTTTTACAATGTTTTCACGATGTTTTAAAAGTTTGCTAAAATGATTTTCGAAAACACATGCCAATTAATTTGTAACTGTTATCAAACATTAAGGGGGGGTGGGAAAACATTTCTCAAACATTACTACCAAATATCGTAAGCGTTGTTACAGAGATATGATCCGAACATTTTACTCTAGATTACAGTAAAGTTTTAGAGATGTTGCTGAAATTGAGTTTCTGCTGACATGTTTCCTATGGTTTCAAACCGTTTTAAAAATGTTACCAATATGTTGTTTTTATCTTGAGTTTTTGAAACATTTTGTAATGTTATCGATTATGTTTTAAAAACATTGAAAACCGTAATTGTATGGTATCACCTAGGAAACATGTTTTAAATAATCATTTTGATGATAAGTTTTCAAAATGTTTCCAAACATTGTGAAAATGGTATTAAAAACTCAGTTGCAAAGGTAGGAAAACATTTTTATGCGTTAGGGCAACGTTTTTATTTATAGGCAAAACATTTTTATGATTAGGCAAACATATTTATGAAGTTACATTTTTATGATGTAGCAAAACGTTTTTAGGATATTAGGCAAACATTTTTCTTATGTGTTAGGCAACACTATTTTAAGAAGTTATAAACATTTTAGGATGTTAGGCAAACATTTTTATGATGTAGGCCAAAACACTTTTGATGAGTTAGGCAACCTTTTATTCGTGAATATTACTTGAAATTAAGGACCATCTGGTATGCTTTCGTGTGGAAATTTACAAACTGGTCATGAATGCATGGCCATGCCACTTTAAGTTTCTTTTTTTTAAACCGGCAAAATTGAATAAACTCAGTGCAAATTTTCCTGTGTAGTGTAACCCTTGTTCTGTATGATGGCAGCATAAAACTAGCTATTCGCCGCAATGTTTTGTTTACTCGATCGCTCGGTGGCAAGTTACAAACGCAAATTATGAATTTTGCATATGTCGATGAGTGAGTCAGCATCAGGTAAGGGTTTGGCCGTTGGGTGGGTAACGTAAATCGGCGGGAATTGAGTTCGCGGTAAACTGACACTCTAAACTCTTGGTTTAAATAAGTGTCGATGGAAGGATAGTTAGCCCCCTTATCAGTGGCGTAACCAGAGGGGGGGCAGGGGGGCGCAAGCAACCCCCAAACAGACCCTTGCCCCCCTTTCGCCCCCCCAAATGAACTGACTTTGTTACGTGTCTATGGGAAGGACCCAAATTTGCCCCTAAAAAAAAGCATTGCACCCTTTAGCCCCCCCCCCCCATTGGCAAAGGTATGGTTACGCACCTGCCCCCTTATGACTATACCTCACTGTCATAGTGGGCTAGTTCATGCCAGGTTAGTATATTCTGTAATAAAGATAGTGTGGGTATGGCATGACTGGACGCCATTGGACACAACATAAACGAATTTTGGAGAGTGATTGTCAAATGGATAACAAAACGTTCTAAGTCACAACTGTTTCTTTTCTATTCCTAAGAATGATTCTACTAGTCTTATTTTTAAATTGCCTTGTGACTGACATTTCAATTAATTCCCAAAAGAAAGGAATTTGGTTTCTTCTTTTTTGGGATGTTATGAGCTGTCGAACGTCAACAATATGTTTTTGTGATAAAAAAAATAAAAAAAAAAATACAAACATGGTAAGTTTTTAAATGATGCATGAGGTTGCAATCGGCATTACGGCATTACTTGCATTGCGTGCACGACTGAAATACTATATGTCGTCTTCTTAAAAGAAACTTTTTCGGTTTATTCACTTCAGGTGTTCTCTTAAATTTATTAGGATAAAATTATATATTCAGATTGTTATCAGGGACAAATGCAAGTTAGATTTAAATTATATATCAAAATATTGAATATAAAATACAGATTAAAAATTGTAATCAAAATTTAGAGTGTTCCTCCATGTTATTCTAAGAAATTGGAGAGTGTGATTTCAACACATTGGAGAGCATGATACATTTCTCAACAAAATTCAGATAAAAGTTCCTCGTGTTCTTTACCAGTTAGAATATGGTTCTTAAAAGAAGTTACATGCAAGACTTTTTGATGCTATATGGGGAAATGGATGAGAATGGCTATGATGTAAAACAAAAAAAAAACGAGTCGCAAACTATTGAATAATGCAGGAAGTGTGCGCAGAAAAGTCATATCTCAAAGCTTCTCACGTTGGTAAAAAGCGTCTCGCAAGTCGAAATTATCTCTTAAAACACATTTGATGAAGGATGACTGTCCAGGTTGTAAATAGTACGATGTAACGGATGTCCCCCTCCTTGCGAGGCCCGAACCCCTTACACTATCCGTTATCCAAGATGCATTTGCCCAGCAAAGTTGGTGGAAAAAATGAATTTTCATGGATCACAAACATATAGGTCTTATAAGGCCCGGTTTAATAAAGTGAATCTAAACCACCATCAGACATTTTTCAGGAGTAAATACACATAAACACAATGACAGTCTTAAATTTCGGGAAGGTGGGATCGGGCGTGAAAATTTCTGGTTTCGAGGTGCTAAATAGGGTTCTATCCTGGATTGGAATGAGGAACTGAGACCAATGTATTTTAATTGCCCTTTTGTGCGTTATATTAATATCTAGAATGTAACTTTTCCATTTGTGCAAATTTTAAAAATACCAAGTTTTAAAATTAAAATTATAAACAATCCTAAAAAATTGAGATGAACTGTGTTTGGACACGATAAGAAGAACACACAGGTAGGACAGTGTAAACATGTCGCCTTAATTGCAATATCCACGTGCAATATTGCAAAAAATTTATACATGGTTAGTGTGGGATGTTATATCCTTGGTTTTAAAAAGTTCGATTTTCTACTCTACTCTAAAAGAGTGAAAAGTCACTCAAAAGAGCTGTTGAGTAGGCCCATTCTTAAGTTGGAATGAAAATTCACTCGGAAAATCATCCAACCGAGTGAATTTTCACTCTAAAATTGGGATGGGTCGCGTAACCAAACTTTTCAGAGTGACTTCCACTCGTTTTACATATAGAGAAGGCCTGTTTTTCCCATTCATTTGCAATCGTTCGCTATTTTAAGTGTGAAGTTTCAATTTCTTGTAATATACTATCAAGTTTAATAAAAGGGGTGTAATTGACTCCAATTTTTAACTCTTTGAATTTGATGTTAAATTGCACCAACATGTATTTATTTGTTCCTGGTCGTTTGGGGCTATCTTTGTAGATACTCTTTTGACGTTCTCCAAATCCCAAAAATTCCCGCTTTTATATCTGGTAAATCGTGCAATTGATCAATTTTTGTAGTATAAGTTTATTTTATATCTCTTGCTGTCTTCTGTATTGATATGCGAGTACTGAATAAATATGTGATCATGATTATGTATATTTACTCTGTGTTTATTTCAGCATTAATTTGTTAATAAATTTAGTGACTCCTTTTATAGCTGTTTTCATATATTTCAGAGGCGTATCCAGGATGACATATCCCCGGGGGGGGGGGGCAAACTGACGATTCCAAAGAAATAAAGTTATCCGGCGAGCGTAGCGAGCCGGAAATTTTTGAAATTGTGTCGGCAATTTGACAGTTTTGTGGCAACCCACCCCCCCACCCCAGTGGCGGATTTAAGAGTCACAGTGTCAGACAGATGCTGACAGGGTTCCCTAAAACTATTGAATCTCAGGGCCCCCGCAGACACCCCTAGTCGCATAAAGGGGGACATTTATTCCTTTCAGAAGCTTTTCTTTTACGCCCATTTATTTTGTTTCTATATATCCCCTTTTCTTGCAAGTTTCAGTTGATGTTTTCGCACCCCTTTCCTTATTTGTTTCAGCCCTTTTCCTTTGGTTTTTGTTGTTTGTTTGTTTGAGGCACATTATTAATTATGGCGTCCTTTCCTTAAACTGCTTTCAAACAGCTTTTCGTTTGCTTTCAGTTTTTGACGCCCTTTATTTAGCTCCAAATGTCTTTGCTATTTTAGCGCCCCTTAATTCCTTAAACTTTTTCTAACCATGGTTCCTGTTTTGGCGCCCCTTTTTTATCGGTTATATTTTCTTTTCTCATTTTTGCTGCACACCTTTTGTTATTTGTCTAGTTCACTTTTCTTTGACCAACTTATTTCACCATCCCTTCCGTATCGTTATTATTTTGCTTTTGGCCGCCCCTTCCTTTACTATTTTTATACGTTCTCTTCTTTTCTCATTTTTGTTGCACATTTTCGCCCCCTAAGGCGCTTCCTTTGCTTTCCCTTACAGATTCTTGAATTGTCGCCATAGCTTTTCTATTCTCTTCCCCTTTAGTGTCCCCTTCCCCTTTTTATTTTAACTTTGCTTGTCCTTCCTCCCATTCCATCTCTAATTTTCTTCGTTTTCCTGGCTATTTACCTTTCCTTGTCCCCCTTTCCTTTCCCTTTCTTCTCCTTCCTTTTCTCTCCTTCTTTTTGGCGCCACTGTATTTCACCCCCAAAATCACGATTAGGTGCAACAAGAGATTCACGATATACGAGGTATCACTGAGGCAACCCAAAACAATCGAAAACCCTGTTTTGCAACGAATTTGTAAAGCGTTCACAATCACAAAAAACCCCATCTGAAATGAAAAGTGAGAATTATTTTTCGGGTTACAAATATATTCGAAATTTCGAATTAAAAACGGAAAGCGTTTATTTAGCAGAACTATTGGAATCATCGTTAATGTTTTTCATTAACTTTTCGCATTGTAAAAATGTTTATGTGGGAACCAAACCATAAGAGCAATGACATTAATTTCAGCGCCTGGCAAAATGTCCAGGAAATGTGTACATCGGAAATACTCTTCTGTTGTATATTATAAATGTGCCACATGATTCAATTCATTACCAAAAGTGAATTAGATAGAGAGACCCATTGTTCACCTTCCCGAACAAAGGTTCCAACTTCAGGATCCTATTTTATTATGTAGCTATGTTAAGACAAATTGGCCTCTTTTTCTGTAATTCCTAGCACTACAGTCCAATATTTTCTTCATTATTCTGTTCTCAGATCATGTCCACTTAAGTGCTGAAATATTTCGTATGAATATCGTCAATGTCATAATTGGTAATCAGCATTATACTTTATATATGCGCTTTTATACATGGACATGGTAAATTTACATCTCTCATTGCTACTTTGGATCAACTGAAACCTTTAATGTTGTGGAATATGCTTTTAAATATTTGTTACTATTGAAGAGTTCCTTCCACAGATGGCGTAGTCAGTTTATTAAAAAGATACTGATTGCGGACACTGTAGGGCCCCATATTTCCGGGGTCCAACTGGCAATCGGGCAAAAGGGGATTTTCAGCATCCATATTTTCTGTAATATTTCGAAAATGAAACAGGGATCGATTTCCTACTTGTATTTGGGGTACAGAAATAATTATATCTTAAAAGTGAAAAAGGGTTATTTTGATTTTGTTTTAAAACATAAGACTGACTTTACTACTTGCCTTCCAATATGAAATTTACAAAAATAAATCATTTTCAATAATCTTTCAGATAGGATATTTTTTATGGAAGGTTAACATCAGTGTTAAAATCAGAGCTTTCATTCATTTAGCAACACCCGGTATATGAATCTTCTCGTTTGCCTAACCTAACATTGGCCTAACATTTTATTATGAATCTTGATCATACTTACTATTTTAATTTTGTCTAATGACATGTTCAAAAGTTTTGTTTGGGGAATATATCTTTAATTTGGGTTAATTGGCATACTCTTTTATTATATATAATTAAATGTGTACAGAATGTTACTCAACGTAAAATTCACACTATTTTCAGGCCACCCGATTTAAACAAAGTCGATGAAGACAAGTACTTTGATCCAAGAGAGGATCTAAGTTAAAGTTGTGTGACAAGTAGCAGATCACGGTACTTTTCCTACTTAAAAATACCGAATCCACGGCATGGTTTATTTTACATGGATTATAGTGTCAACTCTCGTTATGTATGCATTTTTTGTGACTTCACACAATTATATTTTCTATTTCTTAGACCCCAGATAATCTAAATAAAGAAGGCAGCGTAGTTTCGTCTAAATGGACAAATCAGACTGGATGCATGTTCCGTGCGGACCCTCCGCCCTCTCTCTCTCTCTAAAAATAATTGGTATAATCTCAGTAACCCCACTAATAATTGGAATAAACTCAGCTCCGTCAATATGGACAATTTTAGAGAGGCGTTTTATGTTCATTTCGGGAATATTGATAGTCTATTTTAAACCAGTCCTTTTTTTGCAAAATTATAATTAACTATTACGCTAAATTGAAATATAAAAATAACAGACAAACCAATTTGTCATTCGATATCAATTTAGCAATAATTATTCATCTTACCACCCTTAATTGGCACTCGTGCCTTCTTGGAAAGGAACGAGAACAGTACCTAGAATTATATTTGTCATACTCGTTTGTGACAATAACTACTTTAGAATGTAGTATTTATTGGCGTTTGGTTTTAACACTTTTAACAACAGTGGCACACGCGGGAGCGGTTCATCAAACAATATGGGAAAACAATAACGATAACAAAATAATTTATATGACACAAATAACCTACTTCCTTTTATTGTAATGCTCTCCTTTTTATTGTTACTGGCATTCCAACATGCAAACTCCATATACTACATGTACATCGATCACCAAATTTGTACTGTGTGCGTTTCACGTTGCTTATTCCCTAAGTGCTTCTCTACTGAGAAAGGCCCTGTGATTCAACGACGGCAGATATCGACAAGGCTGGAGACAATAGTAAGCTAGCAAAGTGGTATCGTATTGTAATCCGTATTGTAACACGACCTGAAGCATCACGAGATTGATAACTTAATCGATGAAATCCCGGGGTCAAATGTAATTTTTCGTCTTATTTATTCACTGCTCGTTCATTTCTTCTCCGAGCCTTGAATATATTAGATTTTGTACCTACTTGCTATCATGTAATATAATTAGTATGGAGTGGGATGGAAAATAAATTGGAGTTGATCGAGTAAACCGTCTCAAAGCACTTGGAGAACTGAAAGAGGAAGAGAATGAAACCGAAATAAAAGAGAAAGCAGGAGAAGTAAAGCGAAAGAGAAAGAAAAAGCAATGGAAGGTGAGAAGGAAAAAGAAAAGAAAAAGTAAAAGAAAAGGGAGGGGAAAAAGGAGAAGGGAAAAGAGAAATGAGCAAAAGGAAGGAGAGAAGAAAGAAGGAAAAAGAAGAGAAAGGAAAAAGGAAAGAAAAAGGAAGGAAAAGAGAAAGAGAAAGGAAAAAGGAAGGAAAAGAGAAAAGAAAAGGGACGAGATGACAGTGGGCCGAGACGGCGATGGGCCGAGACGGCGATGGGCCGAGACGGCGATGGGCCGAGTCGGGTGGGCCGAGATGGTAATGGGCCGAGATGACCTGTATTCCCGTATGCATGTTTCCCACGCTATGCACACTGTTTGATCGGTCTATAACCTTTGTGGTTTTAATACCAGTGAGTACGAGTCAAAAATATTCATGTAATATACACATTTGTTGATTAAAGTTATGGAAAACTTAAAAGTTGGCCTACAAATTACCTGGATGTCTTTATCCTCATATCAATGTCCCTATCTGTTTTGGGGTATGTTATTTTCATGTGTAAAATATATCTCTGTTCTTCCAATGGCCTAGACTATCATTTGAGAGCAAGTTGAAGAAATTTCATATTTTGTGAAAATGTGCCAGTGCCGCTTTAAAGACAGCAATTTGCCTATAAGATAAAGAGGCGTATCGACATTGAATGCTGTGATTCTGTACAATATAATGATGATCATAGTAATTAATTTTCCCATGCTGACAGTGAATCAGATCGGGTCACGTATTAAAATCTTATCTATATACATGTCACAATAGTATACTTTACTATGTTTGCACCTGGGTTGAATATACCTTTATAGAGGGATAGGAAGGACACCCAAATACACCATTTAGGTGCAGGTGTGTCTAGGTCTGATTTTTACAAAAAGAAATAAACAATTTTACAAAAACAGAATTCAATTTCTCAAACTTAATGCCAAAATGCAGAAATACATCAAAGAAAATAAATAATCAACTTTTGGAGTTTAAGCAGCAATTTTGTAGGCTGTTAAACTATGTTGGCGCCGAACTTTCAATTAAACACGAAAATGATATGTTAATCGAGTAAGGCATCTATAATTCTTTTCTGTAAAAATAAAAAAAAAAATAATAGCATGCAGAAATTATGGTCCAACGGCATCATGGAGCCAAGGTAACACTTGTCAGATTCTTCAACTTAAAAATCTGCAACTACCGCAAAGTTATAAAATCTTCACGGTCAAGGCACATGTTGATATTGTGTATACCTGACATAACAAAAGCAACGCTCGTGTACTAGGTCACTCCGAATATTCTTTCCGTCATTGATTTGGGAAATGATCATAGTTGAATGAAACTGACAGGCAAATACCTCCATTGATTTTGTGACATGACAGAAAGAGACACTCTTCAAGAACGTTAACAATCCAGAATTATACAATGTAATTGTTTTCACCGAGATCACCTCGAAAGTCGGAGGCTTAAACGAGGGTGTTGTGTTTTGGATGACAATTCAATCGGTTAATAACTGAAATGTTTTTGTCCTAAAATAGAAACAGTGGCCGAAAAAAGGAAATTTATCACCATAGCTAAAATTGACCGTAGGGTTGTGGAGTTCATGAAAACAGGTGATGGCAAAATTAAAAGTGGTGGTAATTTGCATACGACGCCATTTTCCAAAATTACAGGCATCTGAAAGTCAAAACACCTAAAAACACCTAGAAATGCAGTTCTGGTGTTTAATAGTTTTTTTTTTATTGGCCAAGGAGTTCATTAACTGTTCCCAAAACTATCAATTTTCCAAGATGACTGACATCTTATTGACACAAACCTTACATCTTTTATTATATAGTTGATTATGATTGTGGTGTCAAAAATATTTTTTTCTTGGTCAAAGAGTTCAATAAAACTATTTACAAAACTGTCAGATGAATATAAGTTGGTCTGCATATGAAAGGCAACTCATCTATATCTCATACTATACGACACCTAGGATGGCGATCTTGGTGTCAAAGTGTATGTTTTTGTGCTAAGAATTTTAGCAAAACTATTCTCAAAACTGTTAGATACTCATGCGTCGTGTTATTCATGGACTTCCAAAGTGACACTCAAAATGTGACACATCGACAACTTTTATGTATTCACCCCTAACATAATTGCATGGGCATTTTGATATATTTCTTGTATTTTACGATTTGTAAACATTTAAGTGGGCATGGCCACATGTACACCTGTTATTAGTCAATTTTTTTTGTATAAGGACTCTAAAGCGCAGTTAGCAGTAAGCGAAATTAACTCTCTAGGTTATATAATAAGAAAATACGGCTTACTCTTCTTAGAAAATAGCAGTGTAAAGGGATTAGCAGCGATAATGCGAGAGAATCGAAAAAATGTGGAAATGCATTTTTTAAACTTAAAATCAGGGTTAAGTGTGTACAATTCCATATAACTGCTTTAATGTTGAAATAAACCACCAAATAGTGAAAAAAAATGAAGTATTTGAAGAAATTTGTCATACCGTCTCCCGCAAATAGACATACAGCGACAGCATCTCAAAATCTGCACTAAACAGCTGATTGTTGTTTACACCAGTACAAAATAAACAAAGATCAATAATGTTTGTGTTTGAGGTCAAACTGCATTGATCATGGTGCACAATGTCACGGTGAAAATCTATGATATTCACCGGGAAAGGCGCTTTGATTTCAAGTCGGAACTTTGATACGCACGTATAGAAATTACAGAATCAGATAAAAAGTACTGCCTTGTCTTTAATACACAGATTTCAAGCCAACCACTTGCAGGTTATGTTCGCATATCCATGCCAGTAACAAAAATACAAAAATATGAATTTTGATGATTTTTTAGATGTTGCGGATTAGCAAATCGCTGCTAATCCCTTTGTAAACTGCCATGACTCTGACAGTTCTTGAAATTGTCTATTGAACCACTTGACACCGAAAACACCAAACTGTCTTCCTGGTCGCTATAGTAAGACCTTTACCTTTAAAATGGAGGCCATTTCGGAAAATGGTGGCTTATACAAATTGCCATCACTTTTAAATTTGTCCTCACGTATTTTTCTCAAGTACGCAAGCCAATGATGGATTTTAGCTATGAATGCTAATGTTATTATTCAGGCCCTGGTTGAGCTTGGTTGGTAGAAATCTAAGGTCCTTTTCAACTGATGCTGCTGCATGCAACACTACATTTCATCTAGAAATAAGACAAATCAAATGAAGTGAAGAACATACATTACTCGTTGAGTCGGCATGACATCACTGGATGTATTTCACCGCCTTTGACCTTTTGCATGACTAAGCGATTTGATTATTGCTGTGCTGGATTTGTATCTGTTTTGTCGGCAGTTTCAACTCTTTTAGGGTTGTACAGTCGTCAACTTTCATGCACGGTTCATGGGACTTTGAATCTTTAAGGCTATTGCTACTGTTAGTGAAGTGCCCCAAGAGTAGAGTCAGCTTAGAAAATACCTATATATCTATATCTATATAATCTATAAGTATAGACCTCTGGAAAGGCAACTGTTACTCTGAGTTTCACGGCATACCTTCACTTACGATCAATGGGTATCCGGTCTGAAACTTTGAAATTTTTCATTGCGCTCCCCTGTAATGGGATTGAGGAATATTAATTCCAAAGATAGTCACCTGTAAATAATACTGTTTTCTGTGATGTTAAATTTCAAAAGTGTTAAGGGACGTACCCAAGGTCAGAAAAGCAACCTCCCGTGGTTCATAAAACAAAATTCACAATGACTATTTGTAAGAAGATTGACTTGACCAAGATGTAAATTCAAAACAATGATTTAATACATAAATGAAATATGATCAATCACACAATATACACAATTAACAATGCACAAAAATTATTATATTTCTTACCTATTTAAAAATCAAATTAAACACACATCATCTCATGAATTATAATATAAGTTCTTGTTGGGTGCGCACCGGGGTCTTGAAGAATCAGGTCCACATATAAATCTTGGCGACACAATTCTTGCTAGTATACAGTTCAGCTAGTAGTTTCGCGTTATCGCAAAAGTCCTTTTGGTCTAGACCTATCATTGGCCAAACGAGTCATAAATAGCTCAATTTCCGCTCGCAGAAATTAATTCCAGCGAGCTGAAATTCAGAATTTCAGCGAGCAGAAATTTATCCAATCACATTATGATACTGGCGGCACTGACCAATCAAATAACGTTTTTTTCAGCGAGCAGAAATGTTTGAAATAATTTCAGCTCGCTGAAATTAATTTGACCTCGCCGAAATTAATTTCGGCTCGTCGAAATTCAACAACTGGCCTATCATTTATCATTGGCCAACGAGTCATACTGCTCATTTTTTTTAAAAATTTAAATGCACAAGGTAATTTCCCTGCTCGCCAATAAATTAATGTTGGCCAGCGAAATTCATTTCAGCGAGCAAAAATTTATTGCTTGCATTGGCTGGAATTTCAGATCGCTGAAAAACTCTTCCCTATTGGCTGGAACTTTTCAGCGAGCGAAATTAATTTTGGCGACCTGAAATTCATTTCGGCGAGCAGAAATTCATGCTTTTCATTGGGCGGGAATTTCAGCTCGCTGAAAAAAACGTCTTCCTATTGGCTGTCATTTCAGCGAGCTGAAATTAATTTTGGCGAGCGAAATTCATTCGCGAGCAGAAATTCCTTGCTTTTTTCATTGGCTTGAATTTCAGCTCCTGAAAAACGTCTTCCTATGGCTGTAATTCAGCGAGCAGAATTAATTTTTTGGCGACCGAAATTCCTTTCGGCGAGCATAAATTCATTGCTGTTTCATTGCTGGAATTCCAGCTCGCTGAAAAAAACGTCTTCCTATTGGCTGGATTTCCCGAGCTCTAAAGTAATTGTGCGAGCTTGAAATTCATTTCGGCGGCAGAAAGGTTCATTACTTTTCATTTGCTGGAATTTCATTTAAGCTCGCTGAAAAAACGTGTCTTCCATTGGCTGGGATTTCAACTCGCTGAAAAAAACGTCTTCCTATTGGCCGTAATTTCACCGAGCTGAAATTACTTTTGGCGAGCCGAAATTCATTTCGGCGAGCAGAAATCATTGCTTTTCATTGCTGGAATTCAGCTCGCTGAAAAAAACGTCTTCCTATTGGCTGTAATTTCAGCGAATTGAAATTAATTTTGGCGACCGAAATGCATAATTCGGCGAGGCCGAAATTGCGTTGTGTGCTTTCATTGGCTGTAATTTAAGCTCGCTGAAAAAAACTCCTTCCTATTGGCTGTAATGTCAGCGAGCAGAAATTACTATTTGCGAGCCTGAATGCATTTCGGCGAGCATAAATTCATTGCTTTTCATGGCTGGAATTTCAGCTCGCTGAAAAATTGCTTCCTATTGGCTGTAAATTTTCAGCGACAGAATTAATTTCGGCGAGCTGAATGCATTAACTTATAACGATTTGGCCCAGGTTCATTTTGCCTCGCATTAAACACGATTCTGATTGGTTGTAACTTTCATCGAGCTGACATGAATTTCTGCTCGCAGCAATTAATTTCGGCAAGGTGAAATTGTTCAAAGATTTCAGCTCGCCAAAAAAAGGCCCTTTTCATTGGTTAAAAAAAAAACCTGCTCGATTTTTGATTGATAGAATTTCAGCTCGGTGAAATTACTTTCTCTGCGAGCAAATTAATTGGCTGGAATTTCCGCTCGCTGAAAAAAACGTCTTCCTATTGGCTGTAATTCAGCGAGCAGAAAGTAAGTTTTGGCGAGCTAAATTCCATTTCGGCGAGCAGAAATTCATATTGCTTTTCATTGGCTGGAACTTTCAGCTCCTGAAAAAAAAACGTCTTCCTATAGGCTGGCAATTTCAGCCATGAAAAAAAAAAACGTCTTCCAGTGGCTGTACTTACAAACGAGCTGAAATTAAATTTGGCGAGCCGAAATTCATTTCGGCGAGCAGACCTTCATTGCCTTTTCATGGCTGGAATTTCATCGCTCGCTGAAAAAAGTCTTCCTATTGTCTGTAATTTTTTTCATCGAGCAGAAATTAATTTTGGCGAGCTGAAATTCGTCGGCTAGCCAGAAATTCCATGCTTTTCATTGGCTGGAATTTCGCTCGCGGAAAAAAAACCTCTTCCTATCGGCTGTAATTTCAGCGAGGCAGAAATTAATTTCGTGCGAGCTGACTTCATGGTCTGCGGCAGAATTCATTGCCTTTCATTTGGCTGGATTTTCAGCGTCGCTGAAAAAAACGTCTTCCTATTGGCTGGAATTTCAGCGAGCAGAAATTAATTTCGCTAGCAGAAATTCATTGCTTTTCATTGGCTGGAATTCAAGCTCGCTGAAAAAACGTCTTCCTATTGGCTGATTTCACGAGCAGAAATTACTTTTGGCGAGCCGAAATTCATTTCGGCGACGCAGAATTCATTGCTTTTCATGGCTGGAATTTCCGCTCGCTGAAAAACCGAGTCTTCCTATTGGCTGAAATTTCAGCAGCAGAAATTAATTTTGGCGAGCCGCTTCATTGGCTGGAATTTCAGCTCGTTGAAAAAACGTCTTCCTATTGGCTGTAATTTCAGCGAGCAGAAATGATTTTGGCGAGCCGAAATCATTTCGGCAGAGCAGAAATTCATTGCTTTTCATTGGCTTGAATTTCATCTCGTCTGAAAAAACGTCTTCCTATTGTCTGGAATTTCAGCGAGCATAAATTAATTTTGGCGAGCCGACTTCATTTCGGTCGAGCAGAAATTCATTGCTTTTCATTGGCTGGAAATTCAGCAGACTCGCTGAAAACATTGTCTTCCTATTGGCTGTAGTTTCAGCGAGCAGATGAATAATTTCGGCGAGCTGAAATGCATTACTTAGGAACGAGTGGACAGGTTAATTTTTGCCTCGCATTAAAAACCGATTCCTTATTGGTTGTAATTTCATCGGCTGAAAGAATTTCTGCTCGCAGAACTTAATTTCGGCGAGCTGAAATGAGTTCAAAGATTTCAGCTCGCAAACAAAAAAAAAGGCCCTTTTCAGTGGTTAAAACCGGCTCGACTTTATTTTGATTGGAAGAATTTCAGCTCGGTGAAATTAATTTCTGTCTAGCAGAAATGAATTTCTTCTGCGTGCAGAAATTGAGCTAGTTATTACTCGTTTGGCCAATTATAGTATCAAAGAGTTCAGCTCTGCAAAACAAGGCCCTTTTCATTGGTTAAATCCGGCTCGACTTAATTTTGATTGGATAGAATTTCAGTCTCGGTGAAATTAATTTCCTGTCGAGCAGAAATTAATTTCTGCGAGCAGAAATTGAGCTAGTTATTACTCGTTTGGCCATGATATAGACCGGCCAATTAATTTATAAACTCGTAGACACTTGGAGAAACACTGGAAGTAGAACTGCAGCGGGATGGTATAAGCATTTGTCCATACCGGTGCTCAGTTCAACAGGTGAACTCTTTGTAGAGTCGTCCACGGTAGAGATAGTAAGTCAGACGCGTAACCAGACCTGAGCCTCCAGGGGGGCAAGAACTCAAGAAGTTTCACTCCCCACTTTTTTCCGCTCGCTTCGCTCGCCGGGTAGACCCATATTTTTTTCCGACGGTTCAAAATTCTGAAGGGGGGGGGGGTGAATTACCACTTCTACCAGGGGGCACCCACACCTTACCACTAAAAAAACTAATCACACTATTTATCTCGTTTTCCCTTCTCTCTCCTTCCCCCTTTTTCTTCTCTCCCTTCCCCCTTTGCCCCCATTTCCCCTTTTCTTCTCTCTTTTCCCTTCTTCCTTCCTCCCCCTTTTCCTCTCTCTTTTCCCTTCTCCTTCCCCCCCCTTTTTCTTCTCTCTTTCCCTCTCCTTCCCCTTTTCTTCTCTTTTCTACTCTCTTTTCCCTTCTCCTTCCCCTTTTCTTCTCCTTTTCCACCTGCTCCTCCTTCCCTTTTTCCTTCTCTTTCGCCCTCTTCTTCCTCCCCTCCTTCTCCCCTTCTTCTCGTCCCCATTTTGTTAGCTTCTCCGTCCCCCATTTTAGTTGTTCCGGAGGGGCAGTCTGCCCCCGCTGCCACCCCGCTGGTTACGCACTGAGTATAGTTCTCTGCTGTGTATGTTAATGTTAAACCTTTGTTTTTCAAAGGACACCAAATTTTTGTGCAGTTGTGAAGATTCTGACGACTTTCCCAGAATTATATATAAATATATAACATTTTATATCTAAGAAATGTTTATGCAAAGTTCTCCATTCTTTCTGTTTAAGAGGTCTAACACTCGCTGAAATTCTCTTGCCTTGTCAACGGCAAGAAGAATGACTTTGCAACAAGAATTGTCCTCAACAAATTTCCCCATGAGGCAACAAAACAACGAAGACATCGAATTTCACAATCGTTTCATCAGTTTCGCTGAAACATGTTTAAAGGAGTCCACATCCTGTTCTCGAAGTGTTTTGACAAGCAATTACACAAAGTCTTTTGTTCATCAACAGGGTGCAATCTTGTTTCCTATAGGTAAACAAAGTACCTCTGTCCAGTTTCTTGAATGGAAAAGATAAGACACTTTCTACTATTGTCCTCTGACTTTCGAACATCTTCTGACATGTTCTTACTCAGTACAATCCTCACAATCTAGTCCCATTTAGAACTGGTTATTGCACAACACATTGCAAGTCATGATTATATTTTCCAGTTCTCTCCTCCATCAATTTATATTGTTAAATTTAACAATGATTAATACAAAAAAATATATAATATTCAGGAGTCTGTCACAAAAGTTTTGAAGAGAGGAGACATTTGGCTCTGCCACAAAAGTCGTTGCTTTTCAAAAAATACCGTTGGCATCAACACACACTCCCTTTTTCCAAAAATGATGTCGTCAGAAAAAGTGGCACTTTACCGTATTCAAAAATAAATTTACAACAGTTGGGTTATGTTTATATGTATATGTGTAATCCTATTTGCTGTACTCTATGCACTGTTTATTGCGTGCATTCATGCATTTCGATTTTCTATGCTTTAACTTGTCTCTTAAATCTTGCCCTCATTCACCTGAGGAGCCTTCGGGCGAAACAGACTGTAGTGAACCCATGGAGTAAATTTACAGGTTTTCTTCTTTATATGTATATTTTGCTCTCCGTAAGGATTGAGCACTCTACGTGTTAAAAGAAGAATGCAACCTAGTGTATATATATATATATATATATATATATATACCCTCATAAAGTTTAGTTTCATGGTATTTTCAAATACAGTGTTCTGGACCGTACGAAAGAATCGATTTAGCTTTTGATAATTTTTTAACATGCTTAAACAAGACGAAGTCAATAACTTCGCATGAACGCATCTCACATTCTAACCTATTGTTTTGATCAATAGGAGTCTGCTTTCAAGGGACGTATTTAATTTGATTCTTGAATTTGAAGCAAAAGACAATTAAATTTTATTGAAAAGAAGTGATTTAATTACAATTGAACTTTGTGTTACATGTCAAATATTTGTCGGAACAAATTGCACGGAATGGATGTTTTAGTTTTTTACACAATACAAGGGATTTGTTTGTGTGTATAAATGTGTGTGCATGTGTTTATACAGAGAAGATGGTATCATCTTCTCTGGTATATAGTATAGGATATATCTTAATAACCCTTTTCTATTTAAATAACAAATATGGCATAATCGAATGTATTTTCTCACACATCAACAGCTAACATATTAAGAAATTAACATATTAATAAAATATGACTTTTGTGGGTTATTCGGGCTTCACCAGCAGGATTCTTCATCTTGCCAGTACAATTAATAGAGTATTCTACAAAAATCGGTGCCAATCCAACTTCAGAATAATTAAAACATTAGGTGATTCAAATCTGCTTCTGTGAATCGTTTTATAAGTCAATATGTTGAAGCTACTAGATCAAAAGTTAACGAAATCCACTACCCATATTTTTATGTAGCATGACCAGTGAATAGGTATTATTTGTGTAACTTTTCTCGGATGTGAACAACGTTATTAGTATAATTTCTACTCATAGCGTCATTTCGTCATCAATTAAGTGTGTGAACCTGCAAGAGGTTGAAATATTTTACTTTCGGTGGGGGAATAGATTGTCTCTATACTACAACATCGATGTTGGCAAAGGAATACATTGTTCTTGTCAAACTCACTGACGTACAGATGTCATTTTTGAACTTTGATGGAAATGTTGTTTTATGATATTTGTACCTTCCCAAAAACTATATTTTAGCCATACTAAGGCGTATACTAAATAGCACAATACAAAAATTGGGATCTATTAATGCAATATAACTTGAAACAATTACCTTATTTAATGAATGCAAAATCAGATTTTATTATTTTGTATTAATGACGCTGGATAACGTTGTTCACATAGGTTTCATAGAGCTAAATTCAAGATCAAATCCGCTTCAAACACGCATGTTATTTATATGTTATTTATGTTATTTATTGCTATGTGCTTCCGTCTGTGCAGTATATTTAGTATGTAAGCAAATAAATTCAGGGCCCACATATAAAGGTATTTTTACGCCATACATTAGCTCCAAACAGTAAAAAATGCTCATTTCATCTTATTGGATTTCTAAACATCGAAATTTGAAGAGAAGTGGTTATGAAACATTTATATTGCCCATCGTTTTGCTTTAAATTGGATATTTGCATGACACTTACTTTTTAGACTTACAATGTTAAGAACAGAAACAGTTTTACTTGTACATCGTCAAATAAAGTTGTTCACCATTTCGTATTATTGACGATATATGGAGATTTTTAACATCATGCATGCAAATTCTGAAGAGGGATAATGTTATTTACTGTTTCCCATCGCATGAAGTCGTGTGATTATAATGTCAATAAACAAATAGAAAAGGCTTATCAATAACGCTGTTTCTCACCACTGTCAACAGATACATAAAATCCAGTCACGTTTGTATAACAAGTTTTTCTTTTCACCATCCAGCTTATAAATGTAATGGCACGTTTAATGCATGCCTAAATGCATTAAAACACAGCAATCACCAAGTTTTATGAAAAAAGATATATTTTATCACATGTTAGGCCCATAACAATTTGAATTTGATTCACTGTGAAATATTACTTGGAAAATATTTTGGTGTACCAGGGTTCCTAAACCCTTTGTCTTGAAAGTGTTTACTCATTCCATACTTCCATGCATTTGTTAATCAATGTATCAAGACGAGCAATTTCAGCCTATTTTTGCTTAAATTAGAACATTTGTAGAATTTGACCCCTGTAGAGCTGATTTTGTGACCTTCGACCTCTACCATCTTTTGCTCTGTATCTTGGTAATGGAACAATTTAAAGACACACGGCTATAGACCGTATTCAATGACGTCAGCCACCAGACATGTTGGTGGACATGCATGATGCATACATTCCAGGACTACAATACATTAAGCTTTAATCGATCCATGTTTAGCGATTGCACAGGGATCATTGACAGGTGAATGTATTGTAGTACTGGAATGCGTCTATCTTGTCCACCAACATGGCTGGCTATTGAATACGGTCTATTGACTTATTTGTTGTTCTTTGATGCTACGGAGAATGGAGATGGGACATGATTAGGGCATTTGAATTTGTTTACCCCTGTATTACCTTATTTCCCCCTAATTCTGGATGTGACCTCGCAGCAATTTGGAATATTGAATCTTAACCCTACACCAACATAACCAGTGCATAAAACCTTATGTACTTTTAATTGTATTTAGACTACTTGATTTCAGCATACCTTTATTTGTATTTTATTTGAAAGAATGTTGCTCGGAAAACTTAAACAGGCCCACTAATTTTCGTTTGAATCTGTTTTAACCATAGATGTAATTAAATTTAATGTAAGTTGCAAACAGAAGCTCCCCAACCAACAGCTCTATGGTGATCTCCCAAAGATATCCACAAATATCAGAGAAAGAAGTCTAAGGGCTGCGGGTCATTTCTACCGTCACCAAGAAGAAGCTGCTAGCAAGTTCATTCTCTGGGATCCAAAACATGGTATTACTGGCACAAGGAATAAGCATATCTGCACACCCTTCTAGAGGACACTGGGGTTGAATGTGTGTCCGAGCTGGCAACCCTCATTAAAGACAAAAATGACTGGAAATCCCGGTGCCAAGCTATTATCAAACCAGCTGTAACTTCCTCTCATGATGATGATGGTCGACTGAGGTCGAAATGATGATGATGATGATGATGATGATGATGATAATGATTACAATAGCGTATTGGTTACTGTTGGTATGACGCTATTTCTTATATGCTCAATAATATTAGGGCCGATAGTGGGAAGGCTCTATTCTAGTGTTTATCCTAAAGGCTCACCCAAATGGGAATTAGGTGTAGTCCTCGCCCGTCGTGTTGTGTGCTCGTACCGTAACGTCTTCAGGTGTGTGTTAATCTTAGTTATATAGTTTACTCGCGAGTTAAAGCAATATTAGCTTTTTTTTTGAAGAGCGCCCCCAATTTCTTAAAAAAAATGAGATTTTTACACGGTTGCATAGGTAACTGGCTAGTAAACCATACCTATGAATGGTTAAGCTCGAAAATGTCTGTGTCTCACAGACGAAGGAATTTAGTAATTAGAATGATTATTATCGGGAACCCGATATTAATTCAACGGCTGCTGGAAACGGCCTTCCATTGTGAAATAGCCGGGAAATAGCGCCATGTACGTGTCTACGCTCATCCATTAGTTGTTTTATTGGTTCAGGCAAATCAAGTTAGAGGTTATTTTCTCTAGGTGGCACTATTTTATCATGGACGGACATAAACGTAGCATTTCCAGCTCTGCCGTTAAGTCCAATCTGAGATCCAAATTCTTATTACAAAATCGCTTATTTTATGATAAATACGCATTTTAGCATTCTCGTTCGCAAGTATAGTTCCCTAGACAATCACCAACGTAACTGTGCCAAAATATCAAATTTTGAAAATTGGGGGCGCTCTTAAAAATGTGCCATTATTGCTTTAAACAAGTTATTGTTCATGTTTCTTGGTAGTAAAATAAATGTTTCAAAGAATGCATTCATAGACTGTTCTGTAGAATTTATTTGTCTGCCAGCTGGGTACGGTTACAGTTCAGCCAAAAACATTCTATAGTAATGTTAACTTTGTAAAAATACCAATTTCAAAATATTTTCTAGTATGGTTGTAAAAATACCAATTTTATAATGACGATTATAAGTGTCAGCTCACTTACAATCGTGTGAGTGGTGGGATAGAGGCTGACAATCAGATAGAGCCCTATTATTGAAAACCATAATCAGCCTTAAAGGGCTTTATATGCATTACTCCATGAAATTTAGCTTTTAGCTTTAGTTTACCCAAACAATAATATTTTAATATTTTACTGTGGTAAAATAAATATTAATACTATCTATATTTCTTATTATGGAAGATATTACAAAAGAGTTCGATAAAAGATCAATTTAGTTGCTGTTCATCATCACTATTTTGAGTTTACGAAATAGTATTCGCTGCGAGGATAACGTATATAGACTACATCATTTTCGTTGAAAGTGTGTGATGTTGAAATAATACATTAAATTGTTGTATATATGAAAAAATGTAGTGATACATAAGTTTGGTACATATATATCTTCAAAGAGTAAACCAAAAAGAACTATAAGTGTGTCCATAAAAGGACACGTATCCTGCCGATTGCTATTGACCTTTGACCCCAATGCACGACATTATAACGTTATAACGTTATAAAGTCATCTGTGCAAGTTGCAGTACATTGCCATCTTGCATAAAGCAGATTTTTTGAGGATTTTTGCAAATGAAACGGTAGTTTCCCTTTAATGACCTTTGACCTCAAATATGTTAATATTAGCATAGGCACCCTCTAATGTCAAGTTACATGTGCAAGTATCAAGTATCAGCAACACGCTACCTTATAGCGATAGCTACCGATATAGCAGATATGAATTTTTGAAGATTTTTCATATTAAGACCGGAAGAGCCCCTTAATGACCTTTGACCCCATGTCAAGCAGACGTTTTGTGAAGGATCTCAAGCTGCTTCATATGCTTGAGTCACGTGACCATGCAACGTTGTATATCGCTTAATTAGCGTAGCGATGTATTCCTTTTGGATAGTAATACTACTAAAAATCTGACGATTGGGCGCTTTTATTGAATTGAATCTGGTCATGTGTCTTATGGTGGGGACACCTTTGCGTTACAACCCCCATTTTTTGCGATTCACCCTCCTTTTCACTTATTTACTGTGTAGTTTAAAAACTATACATATGACACCCATAAAACTATATATTTTTGGAAAGCTTATGGTTCAAGGAATCCATCCATACTAGTTTCATGATTGTATACAGGGTGGTCACTAAGATATATAGGGTGATATTATGAAAAACAGCAGATTTTGTTCATCACATTATACTTTATTGTATTTTCTCCTGTGGTGAAGAATCTTAAAACCAAGTACATAATATTACAGGGTACACCATAAGCTTCGATAAAATATATAATTATTATTTGTTTTGATGAGCTCCGATGGTAGTACAGGGTGCACAAAAATAAGTATACAAACTTTTTAAAAATTTAAGGCCATGTAATCAATATTGAATATTTTATGATAATGTGAAAACAGTAGCTACTCTATTGTCTTGGAACAACTCAGTTAAGTCTGGTATGCCATATAATTTTGTAACCAGAGTCGTTTAACAAAAGGTATAGGGTGTGGTGTGTGTAAAAAACTACATGTCAAAGGTGTTATCAATGCAGAGCACTTTAAGTTTTACATGTGTGTAGTTGGACTTTATTGGATAAGCACAAATCAATTATATTGACAACTTCAACTGTTACAGCTTTGTTTACAGTTTGTACTAAAAGTTTGAATGACATAAGGGTGTCTTAAATGAGATTGACTACAGATATATGTAGTCATGAAGTCACAGTGATGATAGTACTTAAACATATGCACAGGATCGTGAGGATACTCTGTGAGATAACTACTTCAGGGTTAAATGAAATGGGTATTTGATGACATTTCAGCTTCTGTGACTTGCTCATTTCTTAGTCATACACATTCAGATCTACGATCACATATAAAACTGGGGCTACTCTAACATTGTGAGATCAAAATGTGAGAACTGTATAGCAACCCAATAGGTTAAAGGTATGATTTTTATTTTAACCCAATAACCCAAGTTATTAATTACCATTTTGGTTTAGACCTTGGAAGATTATGGGGCTATATTTAAGTTGCATTTGTCAGTTGTTTACAATTTATTGCACTAGACAATACATCTTCTCAACTTTGTAATTTTCTGTAATAAAGTGAATTTCTCATGAGCGGTCATGACCGTTATCAATCTGAATCATTAATTATGCGTACTAATTGAACGGTTTAATTACAATTAAATTCTTATGCTTGGAATTACCAGCATGTACCAGGAGAGGCTAGTATTCTGTTTTAAAAACAAATTCTGTAGTAAATTGACGCACATTACAATATGTGTCGGAACAATAAATTCATTTTCCCATTGAATTACAGACTTACTCCACCGCAATCCTCAAACCACACTCCACCCAGAACTTTAGACGTGTTTGTTTTAATATTGTGATTTTTTTTGCCTAATTAAACAATGTTTAATGCTCAAATGCAATACAAAATTTGAAGTAGAATAATAAAGCTTTGTGAAATGAGCCCTCTAACTTAAAACCAAGTGAACCTCAATGCCTTTTACAGCAGCGTGTTGAACATAGAAGAGGAGGAATTAAAATGTAACGCCACCACATATATGGGGTCCCACCATCAGAAACAGGACAACTATATCATATTCAACCACGCTCTAAATGCAAAAGAGTGAATTTCACTTTTTGAGTGACTACAGGGCCCCACTCGAAAAAAGAGTGAAATTTCACAGCTTTACAATACTTTTTTGGGTCAAATTTACTCTGATAATTTAACAAATGATAAAATGATTCATTTTGTCACTTATCAAATCAAATTTGACCAAAATGTGTCTTTTAAGTATTGAAATTTCACTCTTTTTGGAGTGGGCCTTGTAGTCACTCCAAAGAGTTGAAAATCACTTTTGCATTAGAGAGTGCACATAGTTCATATGGTAACACCGCCCAAACACTTATGTTGACTTCATGTCTAAAAGAATTACGTTTCCGACCTCAATCTCAAAATGGATTAATTGCCTCAAAATACAAAATTGTAAAGTGCTTATTTAATATCAAAGGTGGGTGACCGATCGTGATCCGATTTTTTAATGTTATTTATTTTTTTTTTTTTTTATACCTTGTATGGAAGCATATCACTAAACACATCCGGTTACACATTTTGAGTTAGGTCGGTCTCACCGTTTGGTAGTTAGAAGCAAGAAAGTGTCGGCCAGTCGTGTGCTAAATGTGGTCGACCACAGGGACAAATTTTGTTCATAACATAAATAGGAAACATTTTTCCTGGGCCTACTTTCACTGTGGTAATGAGAAAACTATGGACCTTCTAATGACACCAAAATCTAAATTTGATGGAGTAGTAAAGTTGTTAACGAGGTTCTCGATTGCGTTACCCACCTTTATTGGGTCATGAAAAGGTCCACTAAAATTAGTCCTATACTCTATGCCAGAATTGTTCAAGTTATTTTACCGTGCGACGGAGCGTGAGAGGCGTCAACGGAACGTGAATGCCCCGAATGGCTTGTTTGAGTAGGTTGGCCTCCCCATTGGTCAATCACGCATGAAGCTACCCATAGTCTCCGCCCCTTTTATGCAGATATTGCGGCGCGCGCGTTGCCGACCTCTGAACAATTCTGACAGCAACTGTAAAGTCTGGCCACATGTACGAAATAGGAGAGTGTTTTTGTTGGCCACTTTTTGGCTGAACCACTTTGCAATCCGTTTTGCGTGTGTATGTGTGTGTATGTGTCACTAAAATGTTAAGTTTGTTTTTTATGGAGCAGCCCACAGCTTATTTTCTTTGAATATAGTGAGCGCGAAAGCCGAGAACCGCAAAATTCTAGTTATATTACAAATATCATCGGTGCTGCTCTAGTTTGTTTTAAATAGACTATCAAAGATTTACCCGAAACCACTCTTTTGCAAATCCATCCCATCCAAAGACGGATGTATTTAGTATATCGTTAATTCATTTTCAATGAATCGTGGAAAGAGAAGAATTTAATCAATAAATCTTATATACGTCGAATCAAAAATTTATATCTGAATACAATCTCAGCCCTTTTAATCAGAAGTTGGGAAACTGATTAAGAAGAGCAATTTCCATTTACTGATATTAATTTCTACATTACAGTATAATTGGTCTCACCTAAAGTCAGAAGTAATTGAACTCTCCTAATATTCTATCTCCACAGTCATGACAATAGAATAAGCTAGAGCTACGATGTACTTGCACCATGTAGAAAGAGATGCTTATTCGGAAAATATTAGCATTGTCAGTTATTGCTAGTCTAATCAAATATTGGAAAGGACCGCAGTTATTAAAATTATCAAATGCAATCATGAGTCGAGAAAGTTGAGCTGCAAAAGTGCTTCATCGTTCTACTATTTAATAGAATTTGTACTTTTCTTAGATATCTTATGGCACACTTTAAATACCATTTACTTCAAGCAATAAAGTACATACTACAATTTAATTGATGCTATTGATGAGAGTAAATATATTGACCAGATTCGCAATCTGTCAAAAAGGTGTGTCGAGGTTATTTAAAAATGAAGTTACATTCCGAATCACATTCCGTAGTGTCGTATAAGAAACCAAACCATTTCCAGGAAATTGGTCTGTATTCGCTCGAGGTGAGTAAAAAAAGAAGGAAACCCAAAGGACGTCCCTGTATTGCAAAAGGTTTAGTATACAGCACCCTTATTAAGCAATGATGTAGAAGGGACAAACTTCATTTCAAAGAAGGAATGATCGGATTTCCTTGTGTGCTTAAAGAGTTATTGACCTTTGAACCCAAAGACATATTTGCTTTTTGTCCACGAGATCTTGATGTCAAAGTTATAGTACAGATACAAACATATTTCTGGACATTCTGTATTAGTTTCTTGGTTTTGAGTGATATACAGGCAGGTTATGTAGTCAAGGGTCACGTGTACAACATTACCAATCAACTCCTATCATTATGATCAGGGAATGGACTATCGTTTTGAAGATATCTTTCCCTTGGTTTGCCTTATACATGTTATATCGACCCATGTTGAAATACATTTTAAACAGTATTTAAAAAAAATTTATTTAGTGAGATCTTCATAGTTGGATACCGTATATAACACGCATAACATACTAATCAAAACTTTTGTTGAAATAAAACTGGTAACAGAATGGAGAGATATTGAGATTGAAAATGATACATGGATATTTTATCAAGTTCGAATTTCATTTAGATATTCCAAAAACAAACCATTTCTACGATTATACCTCGGCTCTCGAATACATTATGGTAGTGTCCCCAGGGTAGGCACTAGTGTTTATTCATTATACACATCCCGAAGTCACTGGGTGCCAATGTGCCTTGATTTCCCTCTTCACATCAGGTGCTCAAATACAGCAAAAGACGGATGTATGTAACAAATATAACCAATACACCAATCATTCTTGGTGTTGATTTTTAAAGTAATTATGATGATTATTGATACTATTACGTTGAACATATTATTCAAAACAATTGTGGAATCTGTATCTTGATATTCCTATGATTTTTTAACCTGTGGTGTCCTGTAAATAAGGTGCACACATAACAAATTGTTATCAAATTTTTTATTTGTCAGAATATTATATGATGGCTTGTGGCATCAAACAACTTGTCTGGTAGTCCTTTGAACGAACATAAGCAATATTTTATGTGCCATATAACACAAAAAATGTAAAGAAATATTGTACTCATTGACAAAATCATTCCCAAATGAGAAATTATTTTGAAATATAAATTCTTGTTTGATTAACATAATAATAATGTGTATTTTAACGCGCGACATATCCACGTAAACGTGCTCAAGGCGCTGTGCGGCAGCCATGAAAGGCGCTCAGCACATCAGAGAATCCATAATACCAGAACAGATTTATGCCAAGAAGCTCGATTTTAGAAGCAGGAGGAAACCGGAGTACCCGGAGAAAACCTGCGGGAACGAGTATGGATCGAGAAACCAAATTCACATAAAGCCATCGAGAACGAGCCCTGCCGGGGATCGAACCCGGGACCTCATTGGTGAAAGGCGAGGGAAGATGCGCTATACGCCAACCCGTTCCCCCGTCTGATGTGCAACCCGTTCAAAATACAGTTATTAACATGAGTAAATAAATTGTCAAAATTTGAATTTGACATAAATTCATTGTCTTTTGGTGCTGTTTGCCATATTTGTATAAAAATTGGGATTACAAAATAATTCGAATGTTTACCAGTACTCCTTAGACAGAACCCTTTTAAATAAATCTATTTTAAATCAAAGTACAATGAGAAAAAATATTCACTCAATACTGGAGAAAAAAAAATATACGCATTGTTTTCCAATACCATAGAGCTGTACACATATGGCAAAAGATTTTTTATTAACATACCATTAGAGAAAGATCAACGCTCACCACCTGCACCATACATGTATATTATCGTGCCTTGTGAAACCATAGGTGGGCGTTTGATCAGAGTGGGCGAAACACGAAAAATTAAAAACAAAACAAAACAAAACAAAAAAAATGTTTGGTTGTAAGGTATAATTTCGCGGCTCTCCAGCAGTTCATTAGCATAATTCAGTTCTTAAGGTGCCTTTATGGGAAAAGTTTTGCGTCAGGAAGCTAAATTTTAGTCAGAATCCCAAAGCCAGAAAATTTCTCAAAATTTCTGAGACCCAACATTTAAGGCTGACTCAGAGATTTCTAAATATAATTTTGTTGTGCATTAATTTCAAATAAATTTAGTCACTTAGAACTAAAGATAGTCACCTAACACGCTCAATTCCAAAATTGGAGATGAATCGGGTTTTCGCTTTGATGCAGTAAACATTTATGAGTACAGGGTGTCTCAAAAAGTGGTGCAAGCAGATAAACTACGATTTCACAAAAGCTGCTGAAGCTGTGAATTTCATTTCAGGGAGGATATTAATGATCTATATAATCTCTAAATCGCTGAGTTAGCCTTTAAGCGACTTCGCTTCTTGTAATGTCAATCATTTTGCGCAAGAAACGAAAGCTTAGAAAAGATTTACTTTAACAGTCTCCTGACTAAATTATAGTCTTTTGTCGAATCCACTTTCAATAAATGCAAGTTGACGGAATCATATACAAATTCAAAAGTGATGTAAATATAATACATATAGTCGTGGGCTTTGCCAATCACTGCTAAACACATTCCCAAATGCTTTTGCCAATAATCCGTTCGGAATTTACAACATTCCACTGTAATATAACCAAAATGTCTAGCCTATCATCTCTGAAATTCCTATGAAGAATAGAAAAACTCGTAATATTTTAATGATTAAACCCTATAAAATTATTACATTTGGTTGTCTCATTACTAGATGGAGCATGTTGGGTGACTTCGTAAATGAGAGACATCCATTAGTATAATGTGGTTGTGCTAAAAACATCACCTGAGCAGTCATTAATTGAAGCGTAATAACATCACACTGAAGTGGGGAAAATCGAAAAAGGATCCGTAACTTCTGAACATAATGTAAATGAATGCATCAAATGGTCCATCAATGATAACAACTGTTCAAGGTTAGGCATTTGCAACATTTTCCTCGTCACGCACAGAATGTTTCATCTTTCTTTTAGCACTTTCGGAGTCTTGTGCATGGTTTACGTTCTTTGTACTGCTTTTCATTCATAGCATATGATTTCTTTGATCCTTTTTGAATTTGTATATATTTTTCCTCATTGTTCCACTATGTACTACTGGAGGGATGACGTCTATGCAAGCCATAACGGCCATAACGTATTGCTGCAAACGCGTTGCGAGAAAGTAGCAACCGTTGCGACATTTCGGCAACGCGTTGCGGTGTCGGCCAATAAAAATCATGAATTTCTGTGACGTATTTCAAAAAATAGACCCACAACGCGTGCTAGATACTTTGCAACGCGTTGCAAACCTTCACAACGCGTTGCGAGCTTCACAACGCGTTGCAAGCTTCACAACGCGTTGCTAAGGTCCACAAGCCATAAGGGTCATAACGTTTGTCGCAACGCGTTGTGAGAAAGTCACAACGCGTTGCGACCTTCACAACGCGTTGCGACATTTCGGCAACGCGTTGCGGTGTCGGCCAATAAAAATCATGAATTTCTGTGACGTATTTCAAAAATATAAATCTCACAACGCGTTGCGACCTTCACAACGCGTTGCCCCCAAAACCTTCGCAACGCGTTGCGGCAATACGTTATGACCCTTATGGCTTGTGAACCTTCGCAACGCGTTGTGAAGTTTACAACGTGTGTGAAGCTCGCAACGCGTTGTGAAGGCTTGCAACGCGTTGTGAAGGCCATAAGGGTCATCACGGATTGCAGACAACGCGTTGTGGATTATTTTTTGAAATACGTCACAGAATGCATGATTTTGATTGGCCGACGCCGCAACGCGTTGCCAAAGTGTCGCAACGCGTTGCTACTTTCTCACAACGCGTTGCGGCAATACGTTATGACCCTTATGGCTTGTGAACCTTCGCAACGCGTTGTGAAGGTCGCAACGCGTTGTGAAGGCTTGCAACGCGTTGTGAGTTTCCACAACGCGTTGCTAGATACGTTGCAACGCGTTGTGGGTCTAATTTTTGAAATACGTCACAGAAATTCGTCATTTCTAATTGGCCGACGCCGCAACGCGTTGCCAAAGTGTCGCAACGCGTTGCTACTTTCTTGCAACGCGTTGCCGAAATGTCGCAACGCGTTGTGGCAATACGTTATGGCCTTTATGGCTTGCCATATGCGTCAATGTCGTACAGAGGCGTGTTTGAATTTGTTTGAATTGTGATAATGTGGAAATTGTGGGACAATGGTAAAAGAACTGTACCAGCTCTTTAAAGCAGGAACAGTTGACCAGGAAATGCCACGATTTAAGCTCTAGATGCACGTTTAAGTATTGGTAGATCCCGATATTGGTAAGGTTCCATGTTCAAATCTTGTATGGTCAGCGAACCTTTGTCATTATCATTGCCTGTCTTTTCTGCTATGTTTGGTTTAGAAGTTCAAAATTAAAATCATGTATATAGTGTTTATTACTCCCGTGTTTGAACTTCTTTTCTTGTGAAAAGAATGGCTCTATAATGCCGTATATTGGTAGACCGTTTCAATTATCTTGAAAGTTAGAAGTGTAATTTTTTTGTTACGCAGTCCTTTTCACAAGCGACAAAGTTTACCATGCATGTTTGGCACCACGCTGACTATTGCGCAAAACCGATGGTCCTTCTTCCACGAAAGCACCACACTGTCCATTTACATCACGGGCCTCTATGAATAACGACTTCATACACTGCATTTATACTCTTTAAAGGTGCGTGTTCCGATCGTCTTTGGGACCCCCCCTGATTTACCCGGAAGTAGTATCGATTTTGATATCAGATGAAAGGCCGTATTTTTCTCATTGTCCTGAAATTTGAGCCCTCATATCCATTTCATTCCCAAGATATAAACAAAAAACCGCCGTTTTAGTGGTTAACCATCAATATTAGCACAGTGTTGAATAGGGCGTTGCACTATGCATTATCGTGTCTAGCATCAAAACCACAAGATTGTTTCCCACGGTACTTGATGGGGTGTATGTGCAAGTGCCAGGCTCTGCATATCAAGTAGAGAATACAATACACATAAATCGGAACAAGCACCTTTAAGAGTAATGGTAATTATACAAAATCATAGAGCTCAAGCCATCGTTAAGGGGATACTGAATATCTGGACTAAAACTAGGATATATCAAAAGTATTCAAATCTTAACGTAACAGGTCTTATAAATTTTTGGTATAAATTGTGTGATTTCCTAATCGGGTGAGTTATCACAGTGTTTGATAGATTTCTGTGAAAAACTGTGGTCTTTGGATTTCTGTAATCATTTGTCTTTCTGAAATTGTCCTAAATGTCTTTTGTCGATCGAGGTATGATATCAAACGTTATTCTCCATATTGTTACCTATGGATGCCATTGGTCATGTTGGTGTTAAAATAAGAAGGAAAGAAAAATCGTTACTTTTAATTTGTCGATTTCCGCATGCGTCACAAATAGATACACGTAAATACAATAATGTAAATAAGAAACAAATTGAGAGTCGCACATGAGAAAGGTCAATCAATATGTTGAATTATTCTTTTCACAAACCAAACAATATACAAACTGTCTTTTACCAGGATTCGTCGTCTGCTTACTTACATTTTCTTATAATAAAATAGTCGTGGAGTAGTGAAACATCTTACCATTACAAATAGGATTCTGTGTAAAATCCATGTTGCATGGCAGTGTGGCAATTCGCCATTCGTCATATGACCCCACGTGACTTTTAGGGCGAATAGCACAGAATTCGTCGTAATTATGACACTCAATTGTTTACATCAGTCAAACGTGGAAGTAAATAGATCTATCGGGCTTCATGATTTCGCCAAATTGTCGCTGGTTCGATCCCAGTCTCCAAACCGGAAATTTCAATTATATCTGGCATTCATGTTGGTGAATGCATAGTCATCAAAGAGATCGCGAACATGTAAATTTTCGAAGAGTGAGATTATCTTGTAATTGCTATATTCGTCTTATGATTGGGAAGAACACGATTCCTCCACTTTAATTACAAATGACTGTACTTTCATCATTTTAAAACAAAGGAAACAAAGGTCAGGAATCGTGTTGTCGTATTACTGGAACCAATTTAGAAACGCATTTTATTGTATATTATTTCCGTTCCATTACAATACTATTCCTTCGCTGCTTCTAAATATAGAATTTTAATGGACAGACATAACATTAGCAATGGATCTTGTGCCTGACCAATTTCATTGAATTAAGACAGCTCGATGAACTCAATTGCTCTGATTTGTATGAGAATATTCTGCAACTGTGGTAACCACGCGTCATTACCATTTCTTCAGCACAGTGTAGTTTGAATGTGTGAAGTTCGGCAGCTCATGTTGTTGAGAAGAAAACCGCGAATTTCAGTAACGTTTACGAAACCGTTGCGTTGTTGTTCCCGGATTTCTCTTCGTAGAATTTGACAGAGGCAAGGTCAATTAACAAATCACTTAAACAAAACGGACAAGTTGTTTCCCTAATTGGATCTGCATGAACGCAAGTCGATAAACTTCCAAATCGTTGAGTTTAATATTCATTAACATTGGTCAGCGTCATTAATGCCAGTCTAATGCCATCAGCTTAGAAATTTATCAAGAATGTAGAAATAAAAAATGGTCAATTTCATTGGTTCACTCTTATGCATAAGACCGGGTGAGTAACGACTGTACCACAACGGGTTGAACATAGTCGGGCTGACGAGTTCCCTCTGTTATTCAACATGTTCGTCAATTAAGGGCTAGAACAGACAAGATTCTTTCAACTGGGGCTTGAACGCTAACAAGAACCGCGTCAAAGTCAAGACAGCAGAGGAGTGTCAAACGGAGGTTGCAATTCTTGGTGACGTCTAATACATCTTGCAGTTAATGTTCATTAGAATTTAGCTTATGTCGCTAGAATTGAATTATTGGTTGCTTATATGTTGTTTAAATCTTAAACGCGCATTTCTATCAACTTTAATGCAAGGTATTAACTAGTTATTTTAATAGCGAGGATACAATGCGACTACTGAAACAATCTACACTTGGACAGAATATGATATTTCTACAAGAAATATAAGCACGATGAATGAAGAAGAACAGAAACTACCACAGCTGATGAAGAAGTTGCATGTGAAGAAACTTATTTGGTTCGGACAATGGCGACTACTTCAACAAGTGCACCATTTCTGTGGCGTGGAGTCATGATCTCTTGGGGAAATTATCATCACATCATAGTCTGTTTAGTGGTTGGCTAATATTATGGTATGGCTTGTAGGTCATTCTGGTTTGTTCAAAAACGCGTGTAGAAACAAAAGTATCAACCTGTACCTTTCTGAATCTAGCCATGTCTGATTTTATCATAGGCTGTAGTCCCGTCGGTATGACCAACGTATACCAGCCTGACTGGTGTTGGCCCTTGGCGAGGGGAAGGCTGCAAGTGTGGATAGTAACGGATTTTTCAGCCATGCTTTGTGTCCGTTTGGGCTATTGTGCTAATTAGTTACGTAGGTACGTTGTTTTGGTTAAGAGAGGACTGGAATACGACAACTGCCAAACGCAGCGAAAATTCTGCATCCTGGCGGGATTGTCTTGGGTGGTTTGCTTCTTGCGATTATGGCGTTGGATTTATAGGATATGACTTCTGGAATGAAAGCAATGTGGACTACTCGAAGACATGTGATAACCAAGTCTTTACATTTTCCCGCTGATCGTTGTCGATTGGATTTTCCATGTTCACTGTTATATATGATCGCGTTCTTCATATCATTGTTTACGTCAAACATTTTTAATTCGAACTCGCCCGTTGACCGAGAAATGGGTCCAACTGTACAACCAGACATAGAAACAGTTACCGAATCGACTGTTCATACAAATGACACAACACCAAAACGACAACAAACGGCAATTCCAACATGGTCGCTCAGCCAGCCAGGCGCGAAGGCACGACAGACATACGTAAATTACGCGATAGTGCAATCACGCTGGCTCTCATGTAAGCGTATCGGCATTTTGTTGGGGACCTTATTACGCATATATCTTCGCTACTACACTTTTTGACAAAAATGTAAACATTGTGATGATCATAACCAGTATTATATTTGGTGGGGAAATTCAGCATGTAACCCTTCGTTTGTGCAACAAACCAGGCATAAGAACGGTTGTTGTTTAAAATACTGTCGAATACGAAAAAAAATGGACCACTATTCCAATTCAAAGTTATACTTTGATTTAAAAAAAAAATAGAGTATTCTTACTTTGGCGAAATTTTCACAAAGATTTGCTCAATAAATGCTGCAATGGATATATTTATTTAAGTGAAGATGATTTCTTTGATTTTAGAACCTTCTATTTCTTCTTATTCAATTCAAAGTTATTTTAATTTTTTTTCTTTAGAGTATTTCTAATTTTGGAAAATGTCAGCAAAGAATTTGGACGATTAATACTGCAAGGATATATTTATTTTAAATATGTATTTCTTGATTTTATAACCTTCTATTTTGTTAATGGTTTATTATAATGTTGGAAAATTCTTTCCCTAAAGCTTTAGTTGATTATGATTTCGCCTGTCCGTGGTAGATTGAATATTTTGTATCACCAGTGCACCTGGGCTATACTAGGAAGAAACCTGTTATACGATGATTGGCTAGTCATTTCAAAGTTATTACTTTTTTTACTTTAGAGTACTTATAAAGTGGCCTCTTTAACCCTATCGACACGGGCCAATTTTGTAAACGTTATAGCACACAAGTCAATGATTTCGAGGGTTGGCGTTCACAATGTCATTTGGAAAGCCATTCGAAAATTCAGCAAAGAATAGGCTTGTTTGGGACTGAATTTAGATGCTTGTTCAAGCTGATTCTGAATATGCCCTGGGAAATTAATCATTTTGACCTTTTTTAAACACTAAAAATTGACAAAATCTTGATCGTTGAGCGACTGAAGTCGCTTGCCGTGTTCACAAGATAAAATCGTTGTGTGCAGAAAGAAACTATTGTTATTCCCCCTGGCTCTGAAAGCAGAGGGGGATTTTGTGAGGGGCACCCATGGTCCTATGTATGTATTTGTGTGTACCAGTTTGGTTAGGTTTGGTTTTTCACGTCTTGTTCAAAAAGTTAAGTCCGATTTTAACCATTATCATGTTTGAGAAGTCCAAGTGTGTGAAAATATCGGATCCAAAATATGAAATGATTAAAATTGGACTTTTTGATTTACGCCCAATATTATTGGTATCGCTTGAGTTTAAAATATGGGCCCGGACTGCGTCTCGCCCTATTTTGCACTTCATAGCTCGGCCCAATTAATTTGGGCTTTAAAGCGATCCCAATTTGATATCCACACTGGGGTAAAGGTGCAGTAGGGTTCCTTCATATGCGGATGTCAAAGGTTATAGACAATATTCATATAAGGTCCATGTTGTATATGTAGTATGTGTGTTCAGTTGGGCTTAGGTTTCTTTTTTCTTGTCTTGTTTTGTTCGAAAAGTTTAAGTTGATTTTAAAGCAAACTTGGGATTGAAGGTGCAAGAGGGGTTCATTCATATGTGGATGATTGTCGGTCATGAACCAAGGTCAAAGGTCATATGTGGTAATGTTCCAGTTTGGTTAGGTTATCATTTTTAGGGTCTTCTTTGAAAAGTTGAAGTCTGATTACAACCTAGCTTGGGTCAAAGGGGCATACGGGTCTTTTATGCTTGTTGAAGTGCAAAAGGTCACCATACCAAGGTCAAAGTCAGCTGTTCATGTTCCAGTTGGTAGGTTTTCGTTTCAGTCTTCGAAAGTGAAGTTGTTTTAAATCAGAGTGGGATTAAGGTTGCAGTAGGGGTTCCTTCATATGTGGATGAGGGTCAAAGGTCATGGCCTGGTTCAAAGGTATCTGAGGTCATGGTGATGCCCTGCAACTCGACACAAACTGTGCCAACTAACCAAATTGTTTAGTTACGGGCATTATTGCAGGGGGATCGCGCAAGTTTACTTGCTGTATTTTTTCATGAATGTGAAACGTTCGAGCTAAGGAGGTTTGGTTAGATGTTATGAGCGAAAAAGTGCCCCCTTTTGATCAACCAAAATTATTTTAATATAGACTGTCCCAATAAAAAAACTATCCAATCAAACTTAAAAAATTATAAAACAAATATTAAATGCATTCTGTGAGATATTTTTGGCTTTAATTTTTTAGACCAGTTCCTAAATTCATCGTTTTTATTCCATCCAATTGATGCACCCTAAACCGTGGATTTTGTCAATTGAACACAAAGAGATTAAAATACCAATTGGGCAAGTTTCCCTTGAAGGTTCAAGAAAATAAAGGTATAAGGTATGTAGCATTCATTGTGGGTTAAACCGTTTCAAACAAAATATATTGTACAGGTCAGAGTGAAGGTATTATCGTGCATTGAACTAATCAATATATGATTCTCAAACAGTGAATACTCAGCGATTATGGTTTTTAGACGGCGGCCATTACATCAAAAGTGGCTCAGAAAAAGTTTTTGACTGGCGTAATTTGTTACAACATCCACATTTGATTTGCATTCCTCATGGGACATACAATAGCTGTATGGGGTGTGTTGGCCATTCTAAGGTTTTTTAATTTTAGGTAAAAAAAAGGCCAAAAAGGCACAATTTGTCCAAAAATAGGAAAATTCAGTCGAAACGCATTCCTTTCTTCTCTTTTCACACTTCAAATAATCTTCAAATAACTGGTCATGTAAGCTTCAAAGAGTCATATTTAAATGAATATAATGGAAAGTCATAGTCAATTTATAATTTTTTGGTCAAATGGCCAAAAATTCAAATTGTCAAAAAACTAGGTAAATCATTCGAAATACATTTCTTTCTTAAAATAATTGATCAGAACATGTCCATTTACCTGCAAAGGAGTCATATTTAAGTAATATAATGGAATCCATCCAATTTATATATTTTTTGGGTCAAAATGGCCAAAAAGGTCAAAATAAACCAAAATAGGTAAATCCACATATTGCCTTCTTTTCTCGAGCTGTTTCAAATCAAACATGTGCTTGTACTCCACTGTCAACACAAATAAGCGGATGGAGTGCTATGCCCTCACTTTCATTTGCATATCTGGGGTCCTTGCAAAAAAAAAAACATCAAAGTTTGTCCCCAAAAATCCATAAAGGAGTCGAAAATGCATATGTAAAGTTTCTTCCCAAGAATATAATTACCTGAATAGAGTAGTAGTCATTCACTTGGATACGTTTGTCGGGTCAAAATGTCAAACAAGTTCAAATTTGTCAAAAATTGGGTCAAATGGCAAACAAGTTCAAATTTTTTCCAAAAATAATAAAGTTTTTTTTAATGTTTCAGTTTTGAAATCAAATAGCTTAAAGGTAAAATATTTATTTACTTCCCAGTGACAGGGATTAAGTAAATAAAGTGCGAGCCTTTTTTGTCAATGAACCACATTTTGGGTGGTTAAAAATGTCCAAGGGTGTCAAAATGTCAAAATATGGTAAACAGTTATAATTGCCTCTTTTCTAAAATACTACTCATGAATATAATTAGGTGGGATACAGTGCTAGGTATTCCAATTTACCCATTATGGAGTCCCATTGGGCTGAGGATCAAAATCACCTCAAGATTGGAGGGGGGATCTCAGATTTAGGGTCACTATGGTCAGAAAATTCAACTTAAACTATGATTGATAATGTACTGATGGCAGTCAATAATTTTCTTAATGTTTATTGTGATCCATTAAATTTACAATCCTCAGTAAATTAGTGTAATGGCTATTCCAATTCTCAGAGTTGATGGAAATTTACCACAAATGGGTAAATTAGCCTATTGCCATATTTTGTCAAATTTGTTCATCAAATCATGTTTCACATCAACCGAGAGTACATTAAGTGGAAAATGATTTGGCCATTTATAATGCAACTTGTTTATCAAAGAATCAAAAGTTGTTATAATTGTTTTATGTTTATTATTTTGTTTTCAAGTGGTGCTCTTGTCCCCCTCTTTTCCATTGATATGCAAAATAAGGTACCAACAACCTCGCGTCGGCAATGGGTCCCCGAAATTGGTAATTTTCCTCAGAAAATCTATAGACGAAATCCAATTTTGCGCTAAAAAATCTAGGAATAGATAACCGATCACGGGGTTTTCAAATGATGACAAATGCTAGTTTTCTATAACATAGAAGTTTTTTAGATATAAACTGTGCATAATATTTTTAAAAAGCACCTTAATTTCCTCGGGTGGCACCCCCCCCCTTACATTTTTTTTCGATAAAATTACCAGAAAGGATGAGAGCATGATACCTAAAAGCTTTTTTGAAAGCTTTTGGAATTGTAGCGCAGTTGAATATTTAATTTTCTATTTTTAGGTTAATCAACATGGTCAGAAAGTCATTTGGAAAGAAAGAACCCGAAATGGAAAACCAGTCACTGTTGCAATTTGGCGGCCTATTCAGTTATGGTTTAATGGTCCAAAATGTCACTCACTTCTCCTACGACGTTGAGCAAAAGAATTAAAGTGTTCTTGTGCATTAGGCATATTCATTATTTTAATGCTTAAATGAACTACAGACACCTGTGCCTCTATGATCCACCCGAACGGGGCCAACTGAATATGGATCTTTTTACTGTTAATCTTGAATCAAACTCAGGTCCAAATTTAAAACAAGAGCAGCCTACCCTCATACCCTGATAGATCACTGTGTATAACACATATACATGCCTTGTGAGTGAGTTTTGGATATATGTTGTCCCATTTATTCTATTTTTTACGTCAGACATGCTAAAAGTTAAATAGCTAGCATTCTTTTTTCACCTTTAAGGCAAAACACTTATATGACCTACTTGAAAAGAGGGCATTATAATAATAATTTGGCCCTTTCCCACCCAAAATCTGTCAATTAGCCAACTAGCTTTCTATAAGCTTATTATGACACCGTTGGTATGTATGTGATTTTGACATTTTGGAACAATTTTGAACTATTTTTGGTCATTTTGATCTAAAATATAAACTAGAAGACCCCCAAAAACAAAGCACTTATTGACTTTTCCTTGAGATGTAACGTCAAATGTTTCGCTTGAATTTTGTGAAACGAATGTATTGGGACTGAGGTATCCATTTTTGGCCAATTTTACCCCCAAATCTCTAAATCGGAATGGTTTCCATTTTATTCACTTAAATAGGACCCCTTAAAGGTGAAGGCCATGTCTAATCACTTTTTTACAGAAATGAATGTAATTTCGACTGATTACCTATTTTTGTACAATTTTTGCCCCGTTTGCCATTTTGACCCAAAAGTTATAAATTGGAATTGCTTGTCCATTATAATCCCTTAAATAGTACTCCTTTGAAGGTAAATGGGCATGTCTTATAGATTATTTTAGGAAAGGAATGCATTTCGACTGATTTACTCTATTTTTTGGTTTTTTTGTTGGAAATTATACATTTTTGGCCATTTTGACCCCCAAATGAAAAATTTGAAATGGCTTCCATTTGATCCACTTAAATATGACTCTTTTAAAGGTAAATGAACATGTTCTAATCCATTATTTAAGAAAGGATGTATTGACTGTTGACCTATTTTGGGACACTATTTGACCTTTTTTCTTGGCCATTTTGACCCCAAAATTTATAATTGGAATGACTTCCATTATATTCACTTCAACATGAACTCCTTTGAAGGTAACTGGAACATTTTTCTGATATCATTAAATTTGAAGAAAGGAATGCATTTCGACTGATTTACCTATTAATTTTTGGATTTTGACCTTTTTTTTTTTTGGCCATTTTTTTAACCCTAAAATAAAAAATGTAGACAAGGCCAAACACCCCATACGTTTGATGTACGTCCCATGGTGGTATGAATCCACTAGGTTGGACCTTTTGTAACAAACAACGCCGTCAAAAGTCATAGTTTGGTCCTTTGGCCGGCCGTCCTATTTGGGGGAAAATGGGGGACTCAATCTCAAGCGACAAGTAATCACGAATCACTTTTGGGATTTTACTGCTGAAACTAATGGAAAGTCACAATCTCTTTTGGATAACAAAATGTGCGGACAACGCTCTGAATGTTGGAGGGCCCACTTTATTTATTAAACACGCCTTCGCCCTATTCCCCAATGCTCCAATGAGCCAGGAAGTGAATAAGATGAAACCATGTTGAACAAAAACAATTAAGGAAAGGATCGTTGGTGTTCGAAGGCTCAGTTTTGTTTTCAATCATGTGTTTTATGGTTCTACTACCTTCTGTTGAAACCTGGAGTTAAGGCTGAGACAACAGACTGTTGGAATTGAATTTTCCTATGCTACGTATTTTATATGCAATTGTACATTTCTAAATTATATTATATAACCAGCACTTTATACCGATTTTTATTTTTAATTTTAATAAAGAATGTCTGGAAGGTGAGGTGCCAAGGCAACTGTGTTGTATCCGGAAGAGCCGAAACTGGCCCAACGGGTTTTTTCAAGTGTCTCATATAATTGGCCAGAACCCTGAACCAGACCCCCCCAAATTACACCACCAAAATCCTGATGAAAGCTGTAACATCTCTCTTAAAAATCAGTTACGTCAGTTGAGTTGAACTCTATTTGTGGCAAACAATTATCATTGATTGTAATAGGTTTTTTGGACGTCTGTACAGAGTATCCTATTTTGGTAATCCTTTCAAAACGGAGTGAATCTCTGTTTGCCATTCAACATGTGGAGTTATTGGCGTCTACTCAAAATGAAACTTTAATTTAAACCAAATCGGAGCCATCCGCCTTTTAAGGTTTATTTGGATTGTTTAACCAAGGGTTAATCATGATGTATCGTGTAAGATCCCAATCGAGATACGTTTGAAAAGGTGGTAGACTTCAGGGGGTTAAAGGCTGGACTCAGGAGATTATGTACATATAAACTTTTTGTGGTATTGGTTGAAATAGTCAACTAGAACTAAGATATTCACCTAAAATGCCCAACTCTCCCAAGTTTGAGATGTATCGTATTTTTCGTTTCCATGCAGTAAACATATATGTGTCTATACGTGCTATAAGGATACTGTATAGAACAAATTTTCGATCCGTAAATTTATAACACCGTTGTGATTTTTCTATATGAAGGCCTTCGATTTGAGTAACTATTTCACACAGTGTTTTAGAATGCCCAAGTATTATGTATATGCCAAAAAACCCAATTTGTTTGAAATTGAGGGCGCCTTCTTCGGAAAATCTCCGAGTCACCTAAACAAATTAGAATTTCTTGCAAGAGAAATTCAATCTCCAGGTAAGATTACGCCCACATACAGAACTGCAAACGGAATAGATGAAGATATTTTTTGTCAGCTAAATCAGTGACAAGGTCTGGTAAATCCCAAATGCAACCTTGTATTGTTGTGATATGTTTTTTTATATTACTTTCTTTCCAACCGCTATTAATGAAGTCCCCTCTTCACACGATGCAAGGTTTTTGCTATTTCCGTTTCCCTTTCACATTCCAATCGAGATTTCAATTTAAATTGATTTTTTCCTCTTTTCCAAGGACGGGCCCCCGGAATATTTCTTTTCTGCCCTGCGGAGAAGTGTAGCCTGCTGCTGGCCGAATTGGTTGTCCATGCTGAAAAATGTTATACGAGACATTTTCAATAATTTGAACACCAACTCATGAACAAATTGTAGCGAATAATATAGCTCACCACTCTATTTTTTCATATATTCCAACTCCTGAATAGAACCCATTGGAATTGGATATTTTGGCAATTTACTCATATTTTAGATGTCATACCAATTTTTCTATGATTTAACCCATTTTGGCCTACCCTTTTAATTTGAAAAATGCCCCAAATTGTTTTTTGTGAACTCCCAAATACAGGACTAGTTTTATTTGATAGAAAACGGGGGGTTGGTGGGGTTGGGGGGTTGGGGGCGGACGGGATCCTTTCGTTTCGAAAGCGCCATTAGGTTTGGCTTTGGTGTGTGTGTGTATCTGGCGCCGTGGTTCTGTCTGGGTAAAATGATGTACCCCCAAATGTTACCCTAAACAATAATTGCTCACTATTGCCACATTTTCCTGTCCACTTGCATGTAATGGGTCCTTGGTAGTGCCCCACAAGTCAACCCCCTCAAAAGTGGTGTCAAATGGTCATCTAGAGGTCATTAGAGGTCATGGCCCCCAAAAATGGTCAGATTACCAAACTTCCACATTGTGGTTGCAAGTGTTCATGACACGTTCAATGATTCTTAATTAAAAATTATCCCTATTTCAAAGAATTATTTATGATTTTGTATTAGAACAAAAATACTAAATACAGCGTGTCCCAAAAAAATGCAAATCCTTTGCAGTGGTGCTTGCTATATAATTTCAAAATCACTGAGAATATTTCAATTTATAACAGATTCTGAAATGACGGAAACGAGTTTCCTACATCCTGTTCAATTTTTGTCTGATCGGTTTCAACTATTTGAAAACAAAGGCTCTTATGTAACCGCTGTCAAATTACCCCCCATTCCAAGTTTGCTTCAGATCGTTGAAGACGGTTCACTTGAAAAGTTGAATAAAAACGTCTTTTAACTACAAAAATCTCCTGGTACGAATCTTGGTCTTTTGTTTTTTGAAAATAAATTACTAAAAATATATTCGTCGTTATTATGGGATAAGGGAGTAGGGGAGGTCCGCTTCCTACCCCCTTCGAAATCGTCTTTGCAGTAATTTCTTCTACTCATATTTAGAATAGAAACTTGGCCAAACTGTTTTTTTTCAGTGTGTATGCAAACCGCGAGTGAATATTGCAAATTGCAGCGGAGGGATTAAATACCCAAATTGAATGGAATGGTATGAATGAGTGTTGAAGACTTCCTATGTTATAATATGGACCATTTGATAGAAAACAACAAAACAAACCAACCAATCCACTGAAAATCAAACTTGAGTTACAATCAAACACAATGTCGGATGTCTTGTGAAAAGAGAACACTTCCCTTATTTGTTCAAAGACATGTGATCTTAATGTTTAATATAAGGTTATACTGAGTTAATGAACCAAACTTAAGTTGGTAATGATAAAGAGACAGAGAGAAAGAGGAAATAAAAACCAGCACCTAGTACTAGGCATTGCATGCCTTTGAGGTGTCTGTATTCAATCAGTCAACTTGGACGGCTTAAATTTGTGGGTCTTACTACGTAATCGCTTTGTTCTAAAAATCAGTAAAGCAAATATATGAAAATTGAAACGTATGGGGAGAAAAGCATAGGCCTTACAAAATCTCGTAACATTTCAACATTTTTATTAAAATAATTGAATTATATAGCCACAACCATTTCCATTAATTTGGTTATTTTTAATCCTACGTGCAATTCGCAATACCACGACGGATTGTCAGACAACACTGGATGGGGGATAAAAACAAGTTGGCCAAGTCGTTAAGTTACTATTCTACATATAGAAATATAGAGGAAAATACTGTAACAGGGACGATTTGTAAAAGACGGTTGATAAAACACTAACGACATTATTTGGTAATTTATTTTTAAAACACCAAAGTACGATACGTACCAGGAGATTTTTGTAATTGAACGACATTTATTCAACTTTTCAAGGTGAACCTGCTTTAACGATTTAAGGCAAACTTGGAAGGGGTGGTAATTGACATGGGTTATATAATAGTCTGTTTTCAAAACTAGTGAACCGTATCAACAACAAATGGGACAGGTATACACAACTATTCGTCATTCAGAATCTGTTATAAAATTTGAAAATGCTCAGTAATTTTAATTTTTAGCACCAACTGCGAGGATTACGTTTATTTTGGGACACTATGTACAGTCTGTTTTAGTTGAAATCATCAAGCCAATCAAAATTATCCATTAGTTTTTGTTCAAATTTTAAGACCTTTCTGTAGCCAAATACAAGGAATAAAACGGTTGAGTGTCTAACCTATATTAAATGTGACAACTGATGCCTTGAAATCTCTTGTTGCATCCTTAATGTAGGACATTAGAGATATCATAATAATCTTATTCTGTGTTTAGGTTTTTAAGCGTCATGATCTACATTAACGGCACAATCGTTTTTAAAAATCTCGATATTCTTGTGATTACATTGTTATTACTTTTTTTCCAGTTGCTCTCCGTATGTTCAAGTTTAGATTTGAGAATCAGTTCCTAGAGGTTTGACATTTCTGAAGTTGATCATTATTTGGTGATTGGATAAACTGTTTACAATTGTAATAATATTGTTTAATGATTATTAATACTCTTTAAAAGGCCATTGTATATTATCCAAGGATCTCCAATTCTTTCTATTATTGCTAGAAAATTCTCGGGAATTTGAAATATTTTTTTATGAGCAGTAGTTGAAGATACGGTTGTTAATTCTAAAATTGTAATTGTTCTGTGACTATTAATAGTCTTTAAAAGGCCCTTGTATATCCAGGGGTCGCCGATTCTCCTATTTTTTCTCATTATTGGCTCGAAATTTCTTGGTTTGAATGTATTGTATAAGTCAGTAAATGTGTTATAAAACTTATGTAATGGACGTCTGTATTTCTATTTTCAACAATTTGTTGCCATTATTTAATGTCTGACAGTGTGTTTACATGTGTTCATTACTATGGACTTTCTTAAATGTGTCTATCTTCTCAAAAATGTGTCATTTAAAGTCTTAGCATAGATGACATTGATTGTTGGCACATGATCACTAATAATAGCTATTAAGGTATGCGATATTAAATTATTTGTCAATACATTATCAATAATTGTGGCGTGGCTTTCAGTGATTCTTGTCAGATTTATATATCAGTAAACAATGTTAGTGTATGAGAGAATTTTTTTCACAAGGTCAATGTTGAAACACCATTACATGATAAAACATCTTTCTTGCACAAAAAATTTTTTTCATACGGTGGTTTTCCTCTTTACATTGAGAGTATATCACCCAAAATCAAAATTTTTTTTCTGATTGTAAATTTGATTTTATGTTTGGATATAGAAGCCAACATGTGTACTAAATTGGCCCATAGGACAGTGTGTTGAGTGTTGTGGTCGACCACATTAGAGACGTTTTGCTCATATCATCATTGGGTATCATCAAAAGGAAACATTTCCTGGGTCTGAAATTTCTCTGGGCAAATGAAAATTTGGGTAAAGGCGGGGGGGGGGGGGGGCGAGATTGTAGATCGGGTCACCTGCCCTTAATAGTTGTGTGTGATATATAATACACCAACAGTTAAACATTTTCAATAAAAACCGGATTCATTATTTTAGTGTTGCACTACATATAAACCCTTTCGTAGTAAATATTTAATTTTGTTAGATACATACACTTATATGCATAGAGCATCCCCAAAATGGCAAGAACTTGTGGTAGTCAAAATAATACCCATGGGATTTTTATTTTGGTAAGCCTTTAAAGCCCAATTAGGAACCATCTATTCCCATTCATTGTAGTAGCAGAAAGATTATGCTTAGTGAAAAATCAAAGTGAAAATCGAATTGGTCCGATTTAAGCATTTGAAATACATGAAGTTATATGAATAAGTGACACACATTCTTTTCTCGGGTCTACGTTATTTCCTACTTTCTCAAGCATTAAAACATACAAATAACATATTACCACAACGAAATAAATAGCATAATATTGTACATAGATAATTTTGTCATATGGTTTGTGCTCGGTTTGTCATATGTGGAGTGTTAACGTTTTCAGAAAAGAAATTTCTTCCCAGAAAAAAAAAAAATTTATTTAAGTAGAGTAAAATAATATAATCCAAATATTGCATGATTTCCATGACACCATGTCCATCTCTTGTCTTGAGTACACAAGGATTTGTTTTCACTAGTTAAGTCTGACTCAGAGATTGATTTCGAAATATTATTTTTTAATCAATCAGAGTATTTTTTTTAATTTTGTTAGTTTCATTTTTGGACTAGAACTAAAGATAGTAACCTAAAATGCAACAATTCCGAAATTGAGATGAATCGGATTTTTCGTTTTGATGCAGTCAACCATTAGTTGTAGTATACGTCCCATAGGATACTCTGTATAACAAAAATTCCGGATCCGGAATTTATAACAAAGTTGTGATTTTCTATATGAAGGAATTCCGATTTAAGCTTAGCAATTTCACACAGTGATTAGTATATGGACAAGCATTATGAACATGCAAAAAAACACGATTTTTTTGGAAATTGAGGGCGCCCTCCTCAGGAAATCTATGAGTCGGCCTTGAATAGTCAATCATAATCGTATTGTAAGCTACAATTGTGTTCTTACCAGTTTAAATTACATTACACAAATATTAATCTCAATCTTATTAGTTAGTAATCACGGAAAATCAGGCCAATTTACTTCTGCACTCTTATTTTTGATGAAGCATATGTTTTTTTCTCATAATCGGATTGGCATGTATTAAAAGGTATACAAGTGATAGCACTTAATCTGGCTTTAATGGCATACCAAACAAAAACCCATGCGCCCATTTGGTACCATATTGAAAAGAATCGGAACATTTGAAAATATGTTACCCAGGATGAGTGACCTTGAACCTTTATTGCCTTATAATTATTAAAGCATATAACTAACGATTTAGTGCAAATTATACCTTATTACTGAATGCTTATACCTTATTACTGAATGCCCTAATGACTCAGTCATAGCAATAATGTTTCTTTGAGGTTCAATTGGCTTGGTTGCATCAATAATGTTCTTTTAACTGTGGCTTTGTCAGGTAATTTTCTTGTAAACTAGTTCAACTTTTTGGTTTAAATCGTTTCAGCTTGCCTATCGCCATTCAATTGTAATGGTAAACTGTATAATTTGCTTGCTCTAAGTCGTCCTTAAACAACTATGTTTGCCTTAAGAATGAGCCAAGTTTAGAGACATACCGTTTGGACAATTTGGATTTTTATGGCGCAAGTCTGAAATTCAAAGCCCGGTCCAACACACTCCCCCTCAATGGTAGAACGAGCTCTTGGGAGCCAAACATCGGGTATTTGTTTATGTAAATATTGTGTTGAGGATGTCAAGCATTTCATGCTCCCTTCCAGTTCTACATCTGTAAGACAATGAAGGAACTTGAATTGCTTCAGCGCGGACTGTCGGATTCTGGCCTACTTTAATTTGGGATATGGTTTTTTCTTGACAACCTCGACACTATTTGTTCTTCATCCTTGGCGGTGATCCCGTCAAATGTATTCCATGCTCCAAGAAATTTGGCTGAACATGTTTGCAACTTTTGACGACTATTGCAACTCTTTTTTGAAAAAGGGCATGGTATGTAGAAGATTTCATCTCAAAGTCGAGTCTTCATTAACGTTGCTTGGCCTCTCCTGTTTACTTTTAACTTGTCACATGTTTTCATTCTGTTCTTGTTGTAGTTCCTTTATATTTTGTTCTTGGAGTTTTTAAGAGTGTTTTTATCAATTGTCACTGATTGTGTGTGTTAGTGTGTTGCCGACTCCTTGCCTCATGCATTTTCCTCCTTCGCATGCTAAAATTGTCTTGCTTCACTTGGTGGATAAATGCTTGTTGCAAGTTGTAAGCACGCACCACACCACACACACACCGTTGTAACTGTTTAACTTTGTTTTGATCTCATTGTTGTTCTTATTATGGATGCACCACCGGGTGGTGGGTGCCGCTGTGGTGAAAGCGTTTTTCCAAATAATAAAAGACATAAATAAATCCATTTTTAAAAAAAAAAAAAAATATGTGCCAAAATGGTTGGTTATAGATTTCAGTACCATATACCTACTTTATATTTTCCCCCTGTTTTCCCACTAACTTATAACTGCTCGACTTATTATATATTATTCTCTCATCATTTCGTTAATTTCGTGCACGATATTTCTCTATAAATTGCCGTTTACCCCATCCCATTTGGGTCCCTATAGATCCAGAGAAACACTCAATTAAGTGAAAGGGTACAAATTAGGTGTAAAATCTTGCACAAAGGGTGAACAGATTAACATTTGAAGGTTTACTTAAGGTGATTAGTATTGATTGTAAAAAAGCTGCATTATATATCAGATTTAAATCGTTGCTCATGGGGCATCGCGTGAAGAGGGATGGTCCTCAGCCTGGTAACCATTAACGGCCATAATTCACCACTGAAGACCGTGTGATTAAGCGACAATTTCAGACTTTTCTTTTCTCGTATCCACAAGTCATGCAATGGTTGTGGGAGGTGTCAGGAGTTGTTGAGTGGACGCATAACCCCCGCAGCGCGCGCAAGTGGCTGTAAGCCTGCCTGAAACTAACACGGGGATCCGTCTGCCTCATCCGTCCCACTGTAAGGTTATTTAGCCGGCTTACTATGTTTTAAGTTTGTAGATTATGGACCCCTCTTTTTCACATTCATTGCGGGGCAATTGGAATATAATATGAAAGAACAATATACAGATGTGAATCTTAAAAAGAATTTATTATGGAATAACAGCCAATTTTTGAAAAAATAAAGATTTGATAACGTCACGGCATTGATTGGGTTTATTATTTGCTTCGGGGGACCCCCATTCAGGTAAAAAGTACGTACAGTATCCCTACATGGAAAAAACACAACCAATTAACGTCATCGTACGTCGGTTTTTGAATCAGTGGGAAAGGTAAATTTGTACTGTTTAGACATAAAACACGGTGTCTCTTTCGGAAAAAATAATAGCACTTTGGGAAGAGGGTCATGTACAGGACCTGATTTAACATAGTCGGATTTTATATATATCGGTCGCCCCCGAAGAGCAAACTGATATCTGATACCTGACAGTGACCTGCGTACCTGCAACGTGACACCAAACTATTCATCGCGTTAAGTTATAAAATACAATACGGCAAAGCAGCAAGCATTTGTATCTCTGGTTGCACAGCGTAATCGTCAAAGAGTGAGAATATAACATGTGGTTCTTTACAGGGAGGGTAGGACACGATCTGCTCGATTGGGCATTGGGGATTTCCAACGGTTAATTGTGAAACTGTTACAAGCATTTACTATGGCAGTCTCGGTCCCAGAGACATTAAAAAAATCATCTATTAAAACCTTTGTCAAAAGATCTTAGTAATATCATGATAAATAAGAAAAAAATAGAAAGTTCAAATCAATCATGCTTCTGTAAATACCTGGATACACTCAAAAACTCCAGAAATCCCTGCACAAGTAATATCTATCAAACATAATATCCTTGAAATTACGAGCCATGGCTACAGAGCTATGCGCTCGGTAGCCATGCGCACCGATACACTCTAATATCAAAACAGGCCTATTATAATTATTCTACACCCCAAAACCATTGCATCCTGGACGTGATCCGGGACCGCGTGTATCCATGATACGGACCTCCTATCATTGCCCAAACCAAAATGCATGCTTAAACGCTTCGCTTTGTCCCCGCAATTTTATTAGCAAAAAGGTCAAAGGTAAATGTTTATGTCTACACCCAGCAAACACAGACATTTTCATACATTTTTCAAAGGTTGGATTAATATTTTCCGAAAACATTGTGTGATAATGTTGTGAAACATTATCAACAGTTTTACAATGTTTTACGATGTTTTAAAAATGTTTTGATGTAAAATGATTTTCGAAAACACTTGCCAATTAATATGTAACTTTTATCAAACATTAAGGAAAACATTCTCAAACATTACTACAAAATATCGTAAAGCTTTTGTTATAGAGATATTATCAGAACATTTTATCTAGATACAGTAAATGTTTTAGAGATGTTGTTGAAATGATTTTCTGCTGACATTTTTCCCTATGTTTAATAAACGTTTTAAAAAATGTTTTTAAAAAACCAAGATGTTGGTTTTTATCTTGATGTTTTTGAAACATTTTTGTAAAATGGTTATCAACAATGATATTGATAGTTGTTTAAAAAAATGAGACCGTACTGGTATGGAGATCCCTTGAAACTGTTTAATAATAATTTTGAAGATAATGTTTTAAAAATGTTTTCCAAACATTGTGCAAATGTATAAAAACGTTCAGTTGAAAAAAGTTAGGAAAACATTTTTTATGATGTTAGCAAACGTTTTTATGGTATTAGGCAAACATTTTTATGATGTTAAGCAAACCTATTTTATGAAGTTAGGCAAAACTTTTTATGATATTAGGCAAATTATTTTCAGATGGAGGCAAACTATTTTATGAAGGAGGGAAAACATTGTCATGCTGTTAGGCAAACCTTTTATGATGTTAGGCAAACATTTAATAAAATATCATTATGCACGTTATATATATGATGCATGACGAACCCGCAGGCACAATAAATACTAAAAAAAATAACAGCACAAACAACAAACAATTTATAACATATTGGTTTTACACCAAATATATTGAAGTTTTGATTTAGCCAAAAGAAAAATCCCCAAACGGTGCCTTTATATATTTAAAATAACATTGCAAGGTAGCGTGACGGCGCCGGGGCTTAGGGATACTACATAGGACTCTCACACAGAAGGACAAGGTTCGAATCCGACAAGGTACAAGTGGATAAATTTGCTCTGGTATGTACACATGTGTTAACAGTTCGTTGGGACAGATACTGAGTACTCGCAAGAAGGTGTTATTTTTTCTCACGATAATTAACTTTATTAATTAATTACATGCATGTTTAATAAAATGTTTTTAAAATCTTGGTAACATCGGAAGATAATGTTTGCCAAAAGTGTTTTCCTAAAACCAAGTCCAAACCATACCATTTTGATGTTTTTAAACATTGTTAACAGAATGTTCTACAGATTTTCGAAACAGTTTAGAACGTTACAAAAAACATTTTTGTGTTTGTGGGCAGGGGTCAAAATGCAAAAAAGGACATACAGTTGATGCAAATGGTCTCGTATGAAATGTTTTCGAACAGCGTTTTTTGGAGATGTTTAAAATACTTACAAAGGTACATGTATTATATCAATGAATAAGCCAGAATTCGTCTTAAAAACATTATGTATCAAAAATGATTGTGTATTCCTGAAAATCCACACGTTTCTCAATTAGGGCCAATTAGGTTTTGTTTCGTACTTGTTTGTCAAATAAACCCAAGAAATGTTCTATAACTATTCAAGTGCAAACTTGAAAAATCTGTATCCTCTGAAAGTCTCGTGTCTTTCAATACATTCTTATTAACGGCATAGTAAAACGGAGTAGCTATTTGGCTTGTCATCTATATACAACATTTGTTTTTAATTGAGATTTAATTTGCATAAATTTCAACATTCAAAAAAATAATTATTGTTGTAGTTTCAACTCTTTTGTCATAGGAAGTGGTGGTAAAAAGTAACAAAAATAACGTTAACATTGAATGGCTCTTATTAAATGCATTTAAATGCATTCATCATAATATACACGTCAAAGCTGGAATTTATTTTCATGACCAAAATATATTCAGTCATTGGCTTGTTAAACTGCGTATTCTGTCAAGTGTCAATGTCTTAATTTAAACGTCAAGAGTAATTTGATTATATAAATTAGTAAGGTAGAGATTCAATAGCTTGTATATTCCGTGATTGAGGATAGGTCTGTTAGAAAAATGTCGATTTTTAAATTCTTTGTGACCGTGGTTCCGACATAATGGAAATTAAAAAAAAGGAAAAGAAAACATCTTGTCCTTCACAAATTGAATTCGTAATGGAAAAGCCGGAAATGGACATTGTGTGTTTTATGTTAACTTTGTTAAGTACAACATTATAAAACACGTTGATTTTAGCAATAGTTTACAACGATTGATGTCCAATATACAGGCTGTCCAAAAAATGTTAACACTCGGGACAAAAATATTTTACTGTTAAAAAGAATAGAAATTGTACTGTTAAAAAGAAAAGTACACATGGGTCTTTGTTTGGTATTTCTCTCAAACCAATAAAATAAAGCTTTTATTTGCAATTTACTTCCTTCCAATCCGATATTTATAACGAAAGCTATGCGTCATCAAATATGATACACTCTAAGAAAAAAAAGTGCGAAAGAGGTTCTAAACTTGTCCTCTATATGGAACCCTGTAAGGTTCTTCAACGAACCAAAAATATTTCTTTAAGGGAGGGGTATGGGGTCTGAAGCAGTGAACTTTGAAGTGATTTTTCTTAATTTTCCTAAATAGTGGTATATACATGTTACACATCATATTGTAGCCCATGTCACAAAGTTTTAAAATTCATGTCAATTTTTGCTCTGGTTGCCATGGTAACCACGTAAGGCCTCTGATTGGCGAAACACTAGAACGAACGTAACTAAATAACTAAACAAGCTACTGGGACGAATCTTGGGTGGCATGTGCACGGGGTTAATACGCAGTGAACCATGAAGCCTGATTTTTGATACCGTTGCCATGGCAACCGGCAATCGACCAATCACGGAATTTCATGGCGTAATTTGAATTTGGAACACAATTTTGAAAATCGGACTTCATGGTTCACTAGCCCTATATGTGCTCAATATGTGTGCCAAATTTCATGTGCATAGCATGTAGCGTTCTCTAGTTATGTTCGTTTTCGTTTTGGTTTGCGTATTTTAACGAAACGAGTTATAGACCTCGAAACATTTAGACAAAATTGAGGGCGCTTTTGATGTGAAATATGGATTTGTTTGTAAAATTTCAATTTATACTGAATTATCATAATTATTAATGAAAGAATCATCGAAATCGGTGCATCCATTGTCCTGTAATTAATTTTTTAAATAATTTTTTCCTAAATATCGCAGGGTGAGAAAACAATAAAATACATAAAAAATCACTTACCCAGTACATTTAATTACTTTAAATTATGGACAAAATCATATAAGTATTTATTTACTTCGACTTAGCCAAAATAAATGCGTTAAATGGCGTATAAATAATATCTTTTAAAATATCTTAAATATAACCCATTTAAATTTTTCACATGATAAAGTATAGGAGACTATGCGTTTTTGGCAAATTTTGCGTACACTGCTTCACTTTGATCAGCCATATCTCGGGAACCGAATGTCCGATTGCGATCGAATAAAAGCATTTTGTAGAATAAAATCTACACAATTACGACATTGCATTATCTCATTTTCATTTCATGGTTCTGTTAGGAACCTTTTTGGGTTCTCAGATTTTAAGAACCATTTTTGAGGGTTCCATTCTTGAAGATTCCATATAGAGGACAAAAAAGGTTTTAAAGCTGTGTTTTTCTTAGAGTGTAGTGCAAAATCAACTTCAAACCATGAAAACTATAACATCCGGGCTGATGCCCTTCTTAGAAGCAAGTGTGGTCCAATGGAAAAGCGCTGGACTTATGATCATTAGACCGCTAAAATCGTGAGTTCGAGCCCTAATGTGTTTGTCCCCCTGGGCAAGATACTTAATCTCAATTGCCTCGCCGACCCAAGCGAAATCTGGGGGGGGGGTGTTATGGGTAATATTACAATCCAGAGGGTGTTTTGAATCAATCCCATGAAGCATAGCAATGTTCCTATACTGTGCTGTACTAAACACATGTCAGTACTTAGGGACAAAAAGTGTCCCAAAAGTTTAAGAACTACAAAATATTTCGTTATTCAAGCTAAAAATTCCCTAAGTACTAATGCTTTGTGGGCTAAAATGAGTGTGAAAGTCAGGGTTTTTATGTGTTAAGAATAGGATTTTTATGGAATCACATGACCCTATTGAGGTGAAATTTCCCAAAACTGGTGCATTGTGGGATTGACTCAAAACACCCTCTGATTACAATCTAAGTACTGATAGGCTTGCGCGCTTGTAAGGCATGTCTTTGAGCAGCTACCTAGATGAAGCGAAATGATTGTGACAATTTCTTGAAGGCGACATAATAATAATTGGCAACAGCGCTTTGAGCCTGTTTACGGGGGTTTCGCGCTATAAAAAATGGAGAAATCAAAGTTCCCAATGTCCCCCTTAGAGAGAATTACAATGGGGTAATCATCATAAAATGGATAAAGTAAGGCTCCGATAATGAGAGCGCTGTTGATGTATAGGATAAGGCATGAGTGGAGTGCATTCGGGGATATAATTGCATACTTGGACGCATTAATAAATTAACATATGCATTAGCGGGAGCACGAGCGCTCACAGTGACCCCGCTTATCCATATATTACTCCACTCATGCCTTATCTGTCATAAACCACGTGAGCATTATTTTATACGCCATCAAAACAAAAATACAATATTAATAACTCTTTTTCTGATATATTTTGGATAATTTTAAATTTAGAAATATCGTAGATCCACGCGCTGTCCACAACACTGGGTTGACTAACATAAAGCAGCAAGCATTCGGAGAGAACGTGTGAAAAGTTTTACAAAGCAGTATTGATGGAAATTTCGATGAGTTACCAATTCAAACTAGGGTTTTAGCTTTTGACATAATTGCCATGATTATAATGGAACGTAGCGATTACGCATCAGCCAATACTTATTTCACCAATCTGATTTGGATGAATACGCGCAGTAGATTTACATGCCGATAATTAATCATTAAGTTCTTTATGTATCGCATCTATTTCTATAGGTCAAATCGGGGTTATTAACACCACAGATTTTTAAACCGATAAATGTAGGACCTACTGGCGCAGGGGATAGCGCCGATTTTTTTTGTTGCATCACTGTGAGCCAACAAAACAAAAAAAAAACACGTAACGGCAATTCGGAAAATTAACACTATATCAATAGCCAATAAATAGTGTATATACATTCTATGGTTTAAGGATCATGGCACGGACATTTTTCTGTCATACCTGTGCGAAAACTGTTTGCTGCAAAAAGTCATACCCATAAAACGATTCCTATATGTTAACTTAAATGTTGCCCTGTGACAAATCAGCTCTTGGAAAAGAAATTTGTTCAAAATGTGGTTCAACATGAGCCACCTCCTGACAATAAGTCAGGTATACGTTGTGTTGCAATGAGCGCAGTATTCTCGTGTACGTTTGTAGATGTTACGTGCTTGGACCTCGTGAAGTCGATATGCGTGGTAGGACCCAAATACATGAGAATGAGACTAAATTTGAATAATGGTTTTTACAAAGAGAAAATTAACATCTTTCAGGAAAACTGAATTACATCTCTCAAACTTGATGCTAAAACTGCACCGAAAATACATCAAAGAAAATCAACTTTTGAAGTTTTATCATGATCGATTTGGTAGGATTAGTTTGATAATTTGAGGACAAAAGTAGGTGTACAGGTTTCCGATTTTTTTTCATTTAATTCATACTTTCGATTTCTAGAAAATCCGTTACATAGAGAAATAAATGGGTAAAACAGCATAAGGTATAGTAAGCAAAAGCACACATCAATATATCAACGTGTATTATAAAAAATGTTGTTTCTCTCACACGGCAAGAACGAAGGAAAAAACAAAAGCAAGGAGGCAAAAAGTGGGTAGCGGCCTTTCTCCCCTTTTCATGGGATTTTAATTCAAATAGGCATCGGCCTAAAACTTGTACTATTATCAAAAGATGGCCAGCGGCATGCTAAACCATTTAAAGATTATCACAGCAATTATATTATAAGCATTCAATTTAAGAGATTATCTCAGCAATTTTATTATAAGCATTCAATTTATAAGATGAGCGGAAAGCCAACATCTCTACATGATGAGCGGAAAGCTAACACATCAATAGTTAATTTAAACACAGTATTAATTTTACTAGATGAGCAGAAAGTCAACATCTAAATCATTTTGATCACTGTCAAATCACATGATGAGCGGAAAGGTAACACATCAATAGTCAATTAACACAATATTAATTTGCACAATGTACTTATATCTTATAATCTCTTCACATTATGAGCAGCAACATTTATACCATGACAGAACAGCCATGGTATTATCATACCAAATCAATCTTTAATATTAGAGCAGTATGGCATATAGCAATAGCACTTAATCTAAATCCCCACCAAAAAAGAGGAGGTATTAACACACGGCAGTTGCACATTATAATAGTAGTTTAGGCCAAAAAGCCAACAAAGGTTTGTTAAATACTTGAAAAATGATAAAGTTTGAAAATTCACTTAATGTCAGGCCAGATTGGAAGTGAATTGCATAATTGGCATTTATATTAAGAATTACAGCTGGAACATAGTTGAGAGCATAGCAAATTACATTTCTGATACAGAGACGAACGTGTTAAAAATGACATAATTGCACTTAAAAGCCAATATGCATTAGGTAGATGAACATGCGACAAAATAATGAGCAGTTGCCGATATATATTGCGCAGAATACGACAACAAAGATAATTCAAGCCGGAATAGCAAGAATTCTGAAACTCAAAGATCGGCTAAAGCTCGATAGTGGATGAAGCCTAGAGAACGAGTAATTAATTACACAGCTGAAGCAGACATGAAAATGTCAAAAAATGACAAAATTGAACTTAACAGCCAAAATGAATTTACTAGACGAGCATGCCACAAATAGAAAGAATTGTTGATATATGTTGCGCGGGATACGACAACAAGGATAATTCAAGCCGAAACAGCTAAGAATTCTGAGACTCAAAGAGTGGCTAAAGTTTTTTTTCCCATCATAAACTAAAGTTAAGGATAGGTTTTAATACATCTTAATAATACCATAAGTAGGTGAATCCCTAAGAACGAGTTAATATGCATAAAAGATTAAATGAAGATAGGGAGTGGTGGGAGGGATAAAAATCTGACCGCATGAAACGGTTGAGAAAGCCAAGTGCAGATCTGGCGCGAACGGGAATAAAATATAAACAAGCCAGAACAAAGCACAACGTCACAACCTAGACGCCGGATGATTGGTTAACACGAGCAACGAGCAAAATGGCAACACCGTGTCGAGATAACCTGCTAACCGCAGGCTGGTTCCATAAATCGATTTATGATACACTATATGGCAAGCTAAAAAGGTCATAGCATATTGCTCACAACGCGTTGCTTTCGGAAAGCAACGCGTTGCTTTGCCAATCAGAAAAGTAAAAAAGCAAAGTAATACGTTATGACCTCCCAGATGATAGTGGGTTTTCTTTACATATTTCATTAATGTCATCAAATAGGTATAAGAAACAAAGACATAATGATTCTGCTGTTCTGCTTACTCAAGGTAAACAAAATTGATCAGCGCAAATCAACAATATTCTGTATGTCTACTTCCTTTTCTCAACTTGGACACACTTAAAGGGAGAAGCAGCGACTTGCTGATCCGAAATATCGAAAAAATCATCAAAATTCGTATTTTGGTATTTTTGGTACTGGCATAGATGTGGTAACATAACCTGCTTGAAATCCGTGTATTAAAGACAAGGCAGTACTTTTTATCTGATTCTATATTTCTATACGTGCGTTTCAAAATTCCGACTTGAGATGAAAAAGGCCATGTGAATATCCCATATTTTAACTGTACAGTTTGTCCTGAAATACAAACATTATTGATCTTTGCTTCTTCTGTACTGGTGTAAACCACCATCGGCTGTTTAGTGGAGATTTTGAGTCGTCATCGCTGTGTGTCTATTTGCGGGAGACGGTGTGACAAACTTCCTCAACCACTTCATTTTTTTCACTATTTGGTATTTTTGTTCCTACATTAAAGTAGTTTTATGAAATTGTACATTGTTATCTTTGATTTATTAGCTAAACATGCATTTCCACATTTTATTCTCTTGCATTATCACTGCTTATCCCTGCTTTTCAAAGCCAAAGCTTTCTGAAAAATTCAGTTGCAATTGAAGCTATTTGGTGCTCATTTCTACCTACCAAGATTAAACATATCCAGATGTAATTAAAGTGGCCCAACTTTTTTATACCCTTTCTTTGGATCTGGGGACCCAAATGGGGTGGGGAAATGGCAATTTATAGAGGAATACTTAGGCCTTCATACAGTACATAGTTTAAACGAAGACTGACACGAGAAATATTTTAAATATTTTTACGAATGTAAACGGTATATTACACTTGACAATGTACATTCCAAAGAAATTATCATGAGAGAAACGTAATAATAAAGACCATCTTCACAGCTTAATCATTAGCATTAACTCAAATGTTACATCTTTTGGTTCAAAGTGAACTTCTTTACCTGACGTAACGAGCGGGATGTTTTCTGAAAATCAATAGATACAGAGCATCATTGACACTTAAAATGTGTTGGAAGAAGAGTTCACGCAGGACGATGCATTTTACAACAAACGTATTTATAACGACTTCGCGCAGTTCAAGATGTAGCTAAAAATATCATGTGTTCAGGAAACACTGACGTAATGTGTGCAATTTTCTGCTGTAATTAATGTTTTTCTTTCCAATCACGATGAGAACATTAACACCGCTGCTTTATCAACAAGATGAGGTTTGAGCTAAAATTAAATATGCATATCCATCACTTTGGGAAATTACTAAATGTTTTTATTATGCTCACGTTGCCAAGGCTCCGATACATCGAAAGGAATAAAAGCCCAACTTACAATAGCGAATAAAGCAATCTGTTTTTAACTCTATTTTTTCAAATTATTTTCTGTGGCTCTGCGAATTGTAAACAGCCAGCCAGACCTATTACGTCTTCTACAGTGTAATCTAACTTTATCTAAATATGTATGGTTTATTTGCAAAAATTATCTAAATTTAATAATAATAATAAATAATAATAATAAAAGGCATTTTATATGGCGTTATAACGCCTTACAACAAATACTTAAATACGAAATTATATACTAGTACAACAAAATAAAGAAAAACTAACAAATCCAAAGTTAACCAATTTTTAAACATCAGGAAATAAATATGTTTTCAGGAGCCGTTTAAAGACACTGGTGGAAGGGGCCGCTCTCTATAACAGGAAGCTTGTTCCACAGCCTAGGACCAATTACGTTAAATGATCGGTCGCCAAATCTACGCTTGATACAGGGGATAACAAACCGTGTAACATCAGAAGACGACCGTAGCCTTCGTTTTGTACCATCGGAATTACTATCCAACACATACAAATTTAGACCATCAGTAAGGTATGCTAGATCTGATTAGATACAACACTGTTTGAGGTCCTACTATTTTTCACATACAGAAGAGAAATGTATTTTTTTAGATGCAATAGGTCAACATCACAGAAAAGAAGAGTATTGGGATTTGACTGAACCTTACACTAGTCGAAAACATTTCTCGTCGTGAACTATGAGCAGAGAAGCGGAAGAGCGCCTACACAAGTCCTACAGGTTACACACCACTAACTCACAATTGTAATCTCTCCTGTAAAATAGTAAAGAAAGTAATGTGTATAGTTCGCTTGTTCAAAACCCAACACTTAAGAATTCATCATGCATAAATTCACAAAAATAAATAAATAAATAAATAAATAAATGAAACAGTAGACTTTACTTCTTTTTTAAATGGGGTCAAACTCAATTTCTTATATATCCGTCAGAATAATTAAAATGGGAAAAAGTTGGATATTTATTTTTTCCATATTTTTTAAACGTATTCTTATGGATTTTCCTAAATCATCATCTTATTACATAAAGACGGCGTATTCGACTTACTCACTTCAGGTGTGATTTCCAAATATGCAAAACCCCGGATTAAAAAAAAGGGGGCGCTTCTTTCTGAAAATGTCCTCGTGTCTCTTTAAGATCTATAATGAAGAAACACCATTCTCATAAAGGTAAACGCTTAATAGAAGTTGCACAATTAGTAGAGTTATAAATCAGAATCCCATTCCAGAAGTTTGGGGAAGAAGGTTTGAAGATGTTTTTCTATAGTTTGAAGGGTGCTGAATCATATTTTATGGGTCCAACCTCTGGGAAATGTGGGAAAAGTGGTAAAATAATGGGGTCAAATTAGTACAGGGGTAAATTTGAAATCAAGTCAAATTGTTTTTAAATGTACACCAATGTATTTGTCTCATTATAAGAATTAAGAAAAGGTATAGTTTGTCTAGGTTCCGATCTTTAGTTAAACAGGTACAGCCCTATTAAGGTTCAAGGTCATCCTGGGGGTAAACGATACCTAGTGCTCCGATTTTGTTGAAAGTGGTGTCAAATTGTTCGTCTTGCCATATTTTACAATGTTTGGCATTTGGATTCGTAATTAGTGGGAAAAATGTAACAGGGGTCTACAGTCATGGTCTATAGGGTCACCAAAACTTGACCTCAAATTGTATACAGAACTGTCACCCAAAGAATTGAAATGAATTTTCTGCTTCAGTATGACCAGGACAATAATTTGACACCGGTTTCAACAAAATCTGAGCATTGGATTTTTGTTTGCCCCAGAATGACCTTGAACGTTTTCATGGCTGTAACCGTGTAACTAATAGGCTAGCGGGCAAGATCTCATAGCGTTTACTAAGGTGACGCACCCCTTACAGGTACATAATTTTGCTAAAACAAATTGTCTAAAACTATCAAAATTAGTTCTACGCGTGTTCTCACTTCTAGTATGTGCACATTTTCGTGAAAATGAATTAAATGTCATCTCCTTTTTTTCCCTGAATATCAGTGACCAAGCAATGTACACCACGATCCATGACTCCAGCAAATAATGGTGCTATTGATAAGTAAATCCGCCCGTTATGAATAGGATGAATAGGACAACGGACTTCAGATTCTCTGGTACTGCAAAACCATTGTTATTTTCCATGACGTTAAAAGCTTTTGAATTGTTTTCACCGTCCGGTTTAGATTGAGATACAGCCTCATTCACGAATAACATAAAACTAAAGCTTCTGCTGGGAGTTTAATAACTTTGATCGTATATTTCATCATTTATTCAAAAAGAACACGAAGATGAGTAAAAACCATGAAAGAAGTTTCATTGGCAAGCTATGACCTAACATCTTGGTGCAGAACCAACACCCATAACTTAATCATATTAATATTGGACCTCTTTTCTATTCAATTAAAAGTTTGTTGGGCACCGGTTCACATGCATTTCGTATAGGTGAATGATTTTTGATTTCTGCTATGAAAGCAATAAATTGCATAGAAATGGGGTTACGCGGCAAGTTACGGGTTTGGTTCTGCAACAAGATGTTAGGTCACAGTTTGCCAAACAAATTTTTTCTCATTAGCTTTGTTTACCTTCGTTTCCCTTTCGAATAAAGGATGAAATATAGGGTCAAAGAAAATTGAACACACAGTAGAACCTCTTAACTTTATTAATTCGTGAAAGAGGACGGGTAATTTGTGTTCCACGTCATGAAAAATAGCTTAATCTAAATCGGGGTGATGGTATAGCTAGGGGTGGGCAAGTGACGATCTTTTTTTCAAAACGAGTGGATTCTTAGGCCATTTTGGTTGCTGAAAACAAATCCGGGAAGCTTTTTCGCCTAAGATGAATTTTTAGGTTGGTAAAATGACTTTTAAGTTTTGTACATGAAGTCAATGGGATTTGGTGGTTAAATTATTCACTTGCCAAAATCTGACACAAACAAACCATTGACATTTATATTACTAGCACATAAGCATAGGTATTTTTTTTTTTTTTTTTTTTTCATGTTATAAAGGCTTGACCTTACAACAATACACTGTCTTTCAACATCCAGTAACCCATAAGATCTGGGTCATGTTTTGGTTATTCTGTGTATTGCCTTGCCTCAATTGAAATGAATTTTGTAAAAAATAGTTTTTCTGCCATTGAGAATGACTTTGTTTAATTTTTCTTGAAAAAGTGTTTAGCTGCTATTATAATGCACCTTTTGAGGAATTTCTAGCAAAATCAATGACTAAGATAGTCGTTTTTTTTTGGTGTTTCTGAAATAGGAAAATATCCTATTGATTTCATGTACAAAATTTAAAAGTCATTTTACCGACCTAAAAATTCATCTTAGGCCAAAAAGCTTTCCTGATTTGTTTTTAGCAACCAAAATGGCCTAAGAATCCACTCGTTTTGAAAGAAATTAGAAAAAAATATCCATTTATGCCCAACCCTATAGCACCTCCAATCTTTTCAGTTGTAAGGGTAATAACAATGGCTCTGCAGTTCCAGATGAAGAAGAATCTGTGAAGTGTTTGGTCTTCTACATACCGAGCGGATTTACTTATCAATAGCCCTTATTATTTGCTGGAATCAATGAATCATGGTATACATCCCATAGTCACTGATATTCAGTGCATAATTGAGATGACATTTAATTCATTTTCTCGAGAATGTGCACATACTAGAAGTGAGAACACACGTAGAACTGATTTCTACAATTTTAGGAAAATTATTTCGGAAAAATTATGTACTTCCCAGGGGTGCGCCACCTTGGTCCTTATCCGAGCATCTTTTTCGCTTTGGCATCATGGCCTATAAAGGTCAGAACCTATACAAACTATACCCTTTTTTAATCCTTATAATGAGACAAATACATTGGTGTACATTTAAACGCAATTTTACGTGATTTCAAATTTACCCCTATACTAATTTTACCCCTTATTTTACCAAGTTCTCCACATATCCCAGAGGTTGGACCCAAAAATTCTGATTCAGCACCCATCAAACTATAGAAAAACATCTTCAAACCTTCTTTCCCAAACTTCTAGAATGGAATTCTGATTTATAACCCTACTATAGTAGATTTCAAATTACGTGAGACTCCATACATAAATCCATAGGGATGATGGTTCAATCCCCGGCCATGTGGAGACTAGGCCTTTGTTGCCATCACAAAACATATTGTGTCCATGGTACAAAACTACTTTACAGAATCGGCTTACTGGAACCTGATGCATTCAGTTCTACAATGGTCTGTTAATGAAGGACTTGTCAAATCCCCTTTGTGCTAATCTCTTATTCAAGTTTGGCCCACTTTTTATGGCAAATAAAAACTTAGTTATGTTATGTGTGCATTGATATAAGAATGCATTATTTCTACAGTACTGTGATAAAGAATGATATTTTGTAGTGTCAAAGGTAAGGTATATTCAAATAACAACATTTAATGAAATATTTGCTGATACTTCAAATGAAAACCTATCTTAGATGTGAAACAATGTATTTATGTTAACATTTATTTACTAGCTACATTACTATACATTGTATACATACCATAAACTTTCCTACCTGTGGCCATTAAAATATTTCCTCTTACCTTTCACGGTGAATGGACAGACCTAAAACTTTTAATGAGGTCTCACTTATTTTGAAATCTACTATAACTCCCATATTATATTTTAACATTGAAAAGGGATTTTTAAAAGACCAAGTTTCTTTCATGCCAGTGACTTGGGACAAATTAATAAGAGTGTAAAGTACACATCTTTCAAGATGAACAATTGTTGAGGAAGGCTCACTATGCATAAAATCTTACGAAAAACGAGTCTTGTCAAAGTTATCAATAGGGATTTGAATTGAGGTATTAAATGTATTATTGATCATCCATCCCAATGTAATTTTAAAAATACTACTGTGTGGATTACGCCGGATGTCTATGCGACGATTACAATTAATACAATGGTAAAATTTACGACGCGAAAAATCCGCGTACAAATAATTTGATTATTTTGTCAATAGTGTCAGCAATGTAACAGTGCAAGCAAAATCCCCAGCCACAATAAATTAATTTGAATGGGAATCATGATCCATGAATTTAACATTACACACTTGTAATACAGAATGTGATGTGATGTTAAGGTGATATACAGATTTTCTCATAGCATTTTTTTTTGTTCACGGGGGTTAATGCTACAATGAAAAAGTGATTCATGGAATTACAGGGCGAGTCAAAAAACTTGACCCTGATTGTGTCCACCATTTTGAATGTTTAAGTAACGTATATCTAATATATGTGGTATCATTTGAAAGCTTAGTGCATTATCTTTAATTTGCTGTAAAGATCATTCACGTCGGATAGGCCGGGCTACAGTCGTTGAATCAAGTAGTCCGTTTTGCGCCCTGTCCACGGATTCACATGAACGGCGTTCAGCGAAGCAAAATCGAGCCTAAATCTAAGATCCACACATGTATGCAAATTAGCGACTAGTATAGAATGATAATAGGCTTGCTGTTTATTCCGTTGTTATCTCCGCATCAAGACTAGCTGTGAATTCTTATATTTAACAACTACCCTATTTATTGACTGCAGAATAAACGTGACACTAGTTAACCCCACAAAATTCAGACACAATTTACCATCGATGCCTTCTTAACCAGTTAACGTTTCAACGTCCTCATCACTCATAAAAATCATTTGAAAAATTAATGAACTTGATACATGTATCAGTTCCTGGAGGAGTTGCATGAATCATACCATATGAAGGAACAGACATCGGTGACAACCTTTCGAGGTTTAAGGTATTGTCTATATTTGTAGACTAAAATATGCCACATCTTGAAAAAAAAGTGTTTCAAATGAAACTTAATACCATTATCACTGGATTTTACACCTTTAAGATACCACTTTATCTGACATGAACATAGACATACCCTTATCATCATTTGGTGGGAGTCATTTGCTTAGTTGGCAGCCGTGCATTCAAATGTGAATTTGTTGATGGGGTAAAAGCTGACTACTTGATTTAAGACTATAGCTCGATAGCTCGGCCGATACTTATCCGATTGGAATTATCTTTGCAGCAAAATAAAGATAATGAAATAGGCTTTCCGAAGATGGCAACATATGTTAGATATATGTTATTTAAAAATTCAAAATGGCGGACACAATCAGGGTCAAGTTTGATTTTTTTTAAAACTATGTAATATACTTTTTGTATATAAATTAAAAATTTTATGTGGCCTCACTCAAATATATAAATACGTGCCAAGTGACATGTGTGTGTATGTGTGTGTGTGTGGGGGGGGGGGGGGGGGGGGGTGGAGGTCAGCATCCATATTTTAAAAATTCTTGTAAAAAATCAGCCTGTTTTCCGAGGGGAATTGCCCCTGAAATAAAGCTGCATAAGTAATTTGAGTTGGGTCACATGAAAAAAAGGACCATTTATATCGATAAGAAAGTAAATATCTTGTCAAATGTTATAATTATTTTGTCATACTTATTGTCAAAAGCCAAAAAAGCATATCTTTCTTCAGTCAAAATTCGTCCCCTCTTGTAGTAATTTACATTATTGTCAGTGTTGTACCCACACATGACACATTCATCAGCCATGGCCACCCATACACCAACGTGAGTGCACAAGATCTTATACACTTAATTGTTTAATATTGCTCGCGTAGCTCACACGATTCATTTTTTCAAGTGATAATTGCCATGAAACTAAGGTTTTACATATTTATAAACAGAAAAGACATTTCTAATTTCACTCAAACTTTAAATCTGGGGTGGGATAGATTACATGGGACATTCCCATTGATGATGTTGGTTTCAAGGAATAAGCCAATAACGTTTTTCTAACTCAGTATTTGATCAGATAAGCCTGTTTTCAATCGGTTATTTTATGTTCTGACCATTGTTTTTTTACATTTTCACCGTGTCTTATTATTTCTTTCAAATTGCACTTTTCCACGTGCTCATTTGCGTCTCGTAGATCGAAATTTGAAATGTTAGTTGGTGTTTCTCACTAAAGGTACATATCAGGCTGCAGAAATTCATTGTCCAATTTGGAATGTGGAATACTGATTTATATAAGTTTTCACATAATTTACGGCTATAGGTAAGGAGAGATAAAAAGTGAAAGCATTTTTTGTGTGATGAGACGAATCATTTGAGATACTTTTCAACTAAATTGAACCACTTTGTACGATTAATCCCTCTTAATCCAAGATGACCTCCAAACGGACCCCGCGGGACAATATTTGATTTTGGTAACAAAAGTAGATGTCGTATAGATTCTAAAAATCATGTTAGAATTTAGTTTTAAGGGGGGTGCATGGGAACCCATGTTATCTGCTAGACTAAACATTGAACAAAAAGTAATCAAGTTTTGCTCTAGTGTGATGCGGGAACCCGCTTTACTGGAGGATAAATTGATCCAGATCCAGATCCAGAAGTTGTTCACAAAATAAGGCTGTTTAATCAGTTTGAAAATTTTGACTCAATGTTACATTTTAGGTACCTTTACTGTGAAAACGCCCAAGTTTCTTTGCATAGCAACGTGCTTGCAGTGAGGTTTATCTCTTATCAATACTTCCTTGCTTCCTTGGCTACTAAAACCTATTATGGTTATGAAGACGTATTCGTATTATGGATGATTCAAAAAACGTATTATGTGGATTACTATTCAAGCTGATATTTTTAGCATATTATATAGGAATAAACCAGTAAAATTGTAAAATATGAAGATATAGAGGTGTTGGCATTGTTAAGGATACAATAGCTTGCAGTTAATTGTAATGCTTGCAGTGAAGTGAATCTCCATACACTTCACTTCCTTGGTTATTAAAATATTAATTGTGCTTAATATGGAGAAATTTTCGTATTATGGATGATTGAAAAGGATTATGTGGGTTACTGTTCAAACTTATATTTTTAGCATAATTATATATGAAATAGTAAGATTGTAAAATGTGAAGATATTGAGGTCTTGGCATTGTTAAGGATACAATAGCTTGCAGTTAATTTACTGAGATGACATTTGCTGTATTTTCCCGTTGGCTTATTCTATTTTTTACTTCGTGGAGAATTACCTACTTTTCCCATCACCTGATCACACAGTGTGCATGTGGAGGTATGGAATAGTTCACTGGTAGAACACTGGTGCTGTCACCTTCGGAGTCTAGTTTTATCCGTTTAAGATAATAGCACTCTATATCTCTATCTATGTGAAGGTGACTTAATAGGGAAAATTAAAATTATTAAAAAGCTTATTTTGTAATTAATTGCTTTAAAAGCAATAATAGCACATTTGTTTGAAGAGCGCCCCCAATTTTTCAAAATTTTTGAGATTTAAACAGGTTGCATTGGATGGTGGCTAGTAAACTTACCTGTGAATGGTAAGCTCGAAATAATGTAAATGTGTGCAAATGAAGGAATTTTGTAATTAGAATAATTAATATCGGAGATATCCGATAATAATTAAACGGCTGTTGGAAACGGCCTTCAAATATGAAATAGACGGGGAAAATAGCGCCATGTAACGTGTCTGACGCTTCATCCCTTAAGTTGTTTTATTGGTTCAGGGGAAAAGTCAAGTTGTAGAGGTCATTTTCTTGAAGTGGCACTATTCATCATGGACGGACTTAAATGTAGCATTTCCAGCCCCGGTTTCCAGCTCTGCCGTTGCGCGTTGAGTACAATCTTGGATCCCATTTTAATACAAAAATCGCTTATTATAAATATGCATTTTTGCATTCTCGTTCGCAGGTATAGTTTCTCGTTTTAGGCAATTGCCAAACATAAGTCAAAGATATAAAATTTTCAAAATTGGGGGGCTTTCAAAAACAAGTGCTCTTCCCTGCTGCGCTCTTATTGCTTTCATGACAGAGGGCATGATTTTAGAGTTTCACTATAGTTCAGTTTTGAAAATTAAATTACTCCAACAAATTCACAAAGCAATGTCCAGGGAAAAGTAGAGGACCAATTGAAAGATGACATAAGAATAGGCATATAGTGGTAAGTAAATAAGTAAATAAATGAAAAAAAAACAAAAATAACTGTAAAATTGGCTATGTGTACTAGTCTTTGAAAACAAAACCTTGCAACTGTGAAGTTCAAAAGGAAATATACAGTCATGAGTTATATAACAGTTTACATAGCCGTATCGTACCTCTGTGGAAATACATTTAATTTTACATTTTACCTATTTTTCAAGTTGACCTCACATGACCTTTGACCTTGGCACATGACCTTTGACCTCATCAACAAATGAGGGATCCCAGATTGCACCTATGACTCAAGTTTGAACTTCAACTTTTCAATGTAGGTCAATTGGACATTTTTAGCCATTTTTCAAATTGACCTCGCATGACCTATGATCTTTAATGTGACCTTTGACTCCATCAAATATGAGAGATCCCATGATGCACCTATGACAGAAGTTTGGTTCCAATGAACTCAGCTTTTCAATTGAAGTCGATTTAAAAAAAAAGTAACAAGTTAGTGGTACGCACATCCACACATACATCCACACATACATCCACACATACATCCACACATACACAATCCACATACACACGCATATCGCAAGCCATAAAAGCCATAACGTATTGCCGCAACAGGTTGCCACATTTCGGCAACGCGTTGCAGAAAGTAGCAAACGCGTTGCGGCGTTCGGCCAATTAGAGTTGACGACTTTTGATGTACCGTTTTAAAAAATTAGACCAGCGCCCAACGCGTTGCAAAGTATCTAGCAACGCGTTGTGGAAACTCAAAACGCGTTGAAGCCTTCACAACGCGTTGCGACCTTCAAAACGCGTTGCGCCGTCAAAGCCATAAGGGTCATAAGTATTGCCGCAACGCGTTGGAACAAGTAGCAACGCATGCGACATTTCGGCATTTATATTTTGAAATACGTCACAGAAATTCATGATTTTTGATGGCCGACACAGCAACGCTTTGCGAAATGTCGCAACGCGTTGTGACTTTCTCACACCGCGTTGCGGCAATACGTTATGACCCTTATGGCCTGTGGTCCTTCGAAACGCGTTGTGAAGCTTGCCACGAGTTGTGAAGCTCGCACGCGTTGTGTGAAGGTTTGCAACGCGTTGCAAAGTATCTAGCAACGCGTTGTGGGTCTATTTTTTTAAATACGTCACAGAAATTCATGATTTTGATGGCCGACACCGCCAACGCGTTGCTACTTTCTCGGCAACGCTTTGCGGCAATTCGTTATGGCCTTTATGGCTTGCGATAATGACATTTTAATTCCATTAATGTGGGAAGGTAGTTTTTTGTGTCGCCGCCGTAAGTAGGAAGACAAATAGGATCACTTTGTCCACTGTTATTGTCATCTCTTGATGTTGACTGTTGATGATATGTGGTTAATGATGGTGTTGTTGGTGATGTTGTTGTTGTCAAAAAGGGTGCCTGTAATTTCCGCATACTGCCGGGGTCTTATCATGGGGAGTAGGACATGGTTTTGGGCATGACGGTAAAGTAGGATTGGAGCAGGCTATGTAAAAATATACAAAAATTGAAGCAATCCTGTAAAAGCTGTATTTACCGGGTTGTGTTTGCAGAATGGATGTCAGGATTTCCTGTAGATTTGCAGCTTAATTTTGTCCGGTAATTGTAAGTACTTAATCATATCATGAAAATTCTAATAGGTATAATATGTGATACCCTTAGAACTTCGATAAAGCTTCCCACCTTAATTAGTCAATATATAACTGGAAATGAACATAAATCTACAGTATTTTTGAGTATTTTTTTCCAGTGTAGACCTATTGTTATTGTGTTAATTAAATGTATTGTTGAGAATTGTTATTAAATTACCTAAAAATCAGGGGAGGATGGGTATGGATATCTCCTAGATTGGTGGTACTACAAATATACACCGAGAGGAAATTGAAGGTCAAAGGTTTAGGCAGCCGATAGGGACTACAGTGTGTTGCCCGTGTTAGGCATCGCATTGCTTGGGGGTACTGGACGCACAGACTTGCCGAGGAGGCAGTGCTGAGATCTTGCAGGATTCACAGAAGAATCCGAATAAAGAATGTTACTTGCTTATATGATTTACACCCATTATTACACTTAAAACCATTAAAATCAGGGGTCCCAGGACAATGAAACGTTGAACTTAGTATCAGTCGGCTCTCGGATTTAAAAACATTAGTGTCCGACGGACAAAAAAACTTATTACACACACAGTACATGGGACGCTTCATTTTAAAACCAGAGTATCCTAGGACAATTGAACGTTGAATTTAGTGTTTTCGTCGGACTCTCCGACTTAAAACTAGTGTCCGAGGACAAAACAAACTCATCCCACAAGTCCTATGGGACGCTCCATTTTAAAACCAGAGATCCCAGGACAATGAAATATTACTCGGCATCCGTCGGACTCTCATTGGATTTAAACTTAAATGTCGACGGACAAAACAAATTATAACACACACAGTCCTATGGGAGGTTCTAATATAAACCAGGAGGACATGATACGTTAAAACATTGTATACGTCGGACTCTCAGATTTCAACCTTGGTGTCCGACGGACTCTGCCACTTAAACCGTAGGTCCGGCGGACAAACAACGACTTATAACCAAACATCCTATGGGCGCTCCATTTTAAAACCAGGGGTCCTAGGACAATGACAACACAGAACTGGTATCGTAGAGTCACCCACAGATTAAACCTTAGCGTCCGGCGGACACTAAAACGACCGGACGCTCTAAAATATGAACGGTCCCCATTTATACATCCTGGGTGAGAGAGGCAAGCGAGGTAAAGTGCCCTTGCCCAAGTGCACAAACCATTGGCGACGGCGGGCTCGAACCACAACCTTATGCTTATAGGCGAGCGCTGATCCGACTGCACCACATGTGCCCCCTCTCTGCGTATTATACGTATGGTGTATGTAGTGTGGTATGTATGTGTGTATGTATAGTATGTATGTATGTATGTAGGTATGTATGTATGTAGTTATGTGTGTATGTATGTATGTGTGTAGGTATGTATGTGTGTGTGTAGTATGTTGTATGTGTGTGTGTTTTGTTTTTTGTTTGTAGTAGTATGTAGTTGCAGTATGTATGGAGTGTTAGGTTGTTGGTTTTTGGTTAGGTTTTCGTTTTTCAGATCTTCGATAAAGGGTCCTTCTATGTGCATTGTCACCACAGGTCAGAACAAAGGTCATCTGAGGTTCAGTTCCCAAGTTTAGTGCTGTCATTTCATGTTGTATCTTTTTAATTTTTTTTCTGTGGCGTGCCGCTCCGGACCCCTCTGGGTACACAATGAATCTTGGTCATAGAATATTACGATTTTGAAAAATAATTCTTACTAATTATATATGCATTTTACCCTGCCGTCAACGTCAATGTAGGTCATCCAGTAGGTCCCACCGCCTACATATAACTAGGAGAGTTTCACTTTTGGCGGACTCTTCGTTTCTTGAGTAGGTCCATTTTCCTCGGGGATACGTCCTGCCGAGGTTGGTTTAACCTCCCTCCCTTTCTTCACTAGGGATAGATCCGAGTTATTATTCCACGCTATCTTTATCTTTTAGTTATGTAAATTCTATTATACTATGTTATTCCCTTCGCCCAACTAGGGCCCAACCATTAAAAGTGGTTAACGAGGTTCAGTCTTGCCGCGGAGGAGCCCTCAATACACGCTCCTCCGGGTACCAGTCTCTCCGCAGGTATTTTGCTGAGTGGCTATTCTCCATCGTGCAGCATGATATCATGCCTCCTCAGAGCCCGATATTTACCTCTTGCCCCCAATCCGTTGTCCGATCCTTTCAATATTCGTGTGTCATGAGTTGGAGTCGCTTCCTACAAGGCCTCCGCTACCATAAACGGAACTTCATGCTCCTGTCGCACTGTATGATCTGGTCCGGGGTCCCACCGTTGAAGAGCCGGTCCTTCATATGGCTTTAGTCGGTCGAAATTCACTACCTTGGGCTTGGTCCGTGGCCCCGCTGAATCTGAAAGACTACATCGGATATGCTCTTTATGATGAGGTAGGGGCTTTTGCACTGACACGGAAGTTTGGGGGAGAGCCCCACTTTCTTTGTAGGGTTGTAGAGTCATACAAAATCGCCCTGCTTCAGTCCACCACCGCTAGCCCTAGCATTGTAGTTCTTCCTCCGGCGAGCAGACCCTACTCCTAGCTTCTGTCGGGCACGATCGTGTGCAATTCCCATCTTGTCTCGTAGATCCTCTTACTTCATCGTCCGGGGGCTCCGTCATGAGATCTAGTGGAATAGCCACCTCTCTTCCCAACATGAGCATGTTGGGTGTCTCCCCGGTAGATTCATGAGGAGATCACCGATAGGCCATCGTGGCAAAATCCAGTTGTAGATCCCACTCTTTCTGATTCTTGCTCGGTACGATCATTATGACGACAATATCCGGTTGAATCTCACGACCATGCCGTCCGACTTCGGGTTGTAGGGCACACACCTCTTTGAAGACCTTGCTTTCGAAGTTCCTGCCTTGATCGGAGTGCAGTTCTCTTGCGGTTCTAAACGGCAGCAGAACTCCCTTACCAGCTTGTCGGCGATGTTTCTGCTTCGAGTTCGGGACGATAGGCCTCATACATTAGTTGCATGTAGTCGCCTCCACCAGGATGTAGGTGTTCCCACGTTTAGGAAAGGGGACAGGCATCGATTTCGGGTGAGCCAACCCCGTACTGCTTGAGGCTGTGCTCGGTGTCCCTTGGTGGCGTCTCCTCTTGGAAGGTGAAACATTTCCTCACCCAGACCTCAATAGTACGAGTCACATCCATTAAAGCGATGTTGACCATTGCTCAAATGTTTGGTCACAACCTAGGTGGCCAGCTGTTTTGCTTCCATGGAGTTCCTTCCAATACCAATGTCGGTGGGCCTTTGGGAGATACTACTGCCAGCGAACGTTGTCCATCGTCGGACTCCCAGCGTCGTTGTAAGACAACCTTGGAGCACCTCCAAACTGGTCCACTGGCGCTAGCTCCTGACCTCAACCGTCTTCCACGTATATCGGATCACATCATCCACATTCACCAGAAGAACGTCCAGTGACAACTCGTCCATGAATCTCTCAAATGTCAGGGCATTGCAACTTAAGGGGGGGGGGGGTCAATGTTTTCAAATTGACCAAAATTGAGTCTACTAGCTTATTGAGATTATATCATGATGGGAAAGTGTAACTTTCAGCTTTCCTTTGCTTTGTGTTGAGGTAAAGAGGAACATTCCGTTCAAATTTTAGGCTCGATTTAAGCAAGCACGTCTGGATGTTCGATGCATTTTGTATAATTTGTTGTAAAGTGCTCACACTGTGAGTGTTTAAGCAAATGATAATTAATTATTATGATCCAATATTACAAGCTTCTTAAAATTAATTTATTAAAACATTAAATAAATTCATTAGCAAAACCAACTCGAAATTTTCAGCCGACAGCATTTCTTATGTATTATTTTTCATTACACTCACTCAGTAATATTTAGAAAATTATTTAAAAAAATTAATTAACCCATAGATCATCCCCTTATTTGCACCCAAAAGCACTCAAAAATGTAATAATTATATTGTAAAATAAATGAACAATTATTTCCAAGCTTTGGGCTCCTGGTGGACATGGCAACCGTATCAAAAATCCGGCTTCCATGGTTCAAAAATCCGGCTCCATGGTTGTCTGCGTGCAATATACCACTTACACTTCTCCCCAAGTATTAGTCAGGGGCATACGTCATGTCCTGTTGCTACTTCAGGAAGGTTGCCAAGTTTGGTTTTTTTCACTTTTCAGGTGTTCAATAAAACATTCACAAGGAATAACTTCCAACTGTTCTCTTTAGGACTTGTTGTATAATTCTCAGTCTTTTTGTCAACTAGTGAGGGCTATTTTTCAAATGGCCGCCAAATGACATTTTTTTTCAAAGAATCTCTTTAAGGAAATGCACGATCATGTATAATGATTTTTTTGGTGCTAAAATCGGTCTTTTGTTATTATTACAACTCTAGGAATGCTTAATCATAAATATAACAATATACTTTAACCCTTTTCAACCGGGGGTTGTTACCACCCCTTCCCCCAGTGATGTTAACTGTCGCACCAAAAACGCAAACGAAATGATCTAAGGATTTTGTAATCGTAAGTTCATCCTTTCCGCCCATTTAGCGAAAAAAAATGAGGTGCCACCTTAAGAGTGGTTTGAAGGGGGGGGGGGATTGCCACCTGCCTATACTTTAGTTACTGTGTAAAATGCCCAAAAATGGTAATTATGTTACTTATGCTGCTACGTATAAGCCAAAATGCCATTTTAGTTATTTGGTTCTTATTTTTAGAGTATTAACATGTGAATGCTTACTTTGGCACCCCTCATTGCCCACCCACACTAAAAAGGAGCCATTAACACTGATCATTAACAATTCTATCCGCACTGGTGTTGTCCCAGCTAAGCTCCGGGATGCTGCTGTGACACCCATTATCAAAAAGCCTTCCTAGACAGAGGTGCGCAAAAACTATCGCCCTGTGTCGAATATTTGCTGCGTGTCTAAGTTCAAGGAGAAAATAGTGAGTGCCCAGATAAGGGATCATCTTGTCTCAAATGACTTAAATGAGACGTTAGTCAGCTTACAAAGAACGACACAGCACTTAAACGGCACTTCTTCGTGTCAAGACCGATATCCTCAAGGCATTCACAACAGTAAGGCAGTTGGCGATTGGCTTCTAGACTTTCCTGCAGCTTTTGATACTGATGGAGAAAAATAGCTAGAATCATGCCATTCTTTTGGATAGGTTACGTTGTACTTTCGAAACAATGTAATGCCTTACAGTGGATTCGATCTTACCTGCAGAACCGCTTCTTTTCCCCGTGTGCGCATGGGGGATGCCATTTCCAACAAGCATCAAATCTCCCTTTCGTCTTCCTCAGGGTTCTGTGGTCGGCCTCTCTTTTTCATAATTACACATACTGTATCGCACCAATCATCCGGAAGCACAATATTGCTTACCACATGTTATGCTGCTTGAGTACAGCTCATTTGAACATTTGATCCTAAGTTGAGGTGATGCCAAAACATGCTGTCAAAAGATCTCTCTTTGTATTGATAACTCAGTGAGTGGATGCGCTGTAACAAACTCAATTGAATGATGAAAAGACAGAATTTTTCATCGAATGTTCATCCTATTACACAAATTCGCCTCAAAGAGATATTACCATCAGGGTGGGGACCTTGATGTGCCCCAGTCCTCGGCAATTAGAAACCTCGGTGTCGTGTTTGATCAGACAATGTCATGACTGAACATGTACAGGTCATCATTAAGTCTGTTACTTTCACCTTCGCCATATTTACCGGATCGCCGCTTTATCACATTTAAAAGTTGTCATCATCTCGTCCGGTTACTGATTTTATCTCGCATTGACTATGCCAATTCACTTTTGTATGAATGTCCGGCCAGATATCGGATAAACTTCAGATTTTGCAGATAGAGCAGCCAAGGCTTGGTGGTTCAGATCTTGATAGAAAAGACACCACCACACCCGCCTTAAAGAGCTCCATTGGCTACCAGTTAGTGAGCGCGTTGTCTTTTAGCTTATGCTTCTTACTTACAAGGGCATTTCTGGACAATTGCCATCTTACTGTCGAATCCCTCTCTTTGTATACTTCCTGGCGGCACAGAATTGCGTTTCGGCAGATTACAAGACGCTCCTCACTGTTTCCCGCCAAAAAAGGTCAGTTGGGTGACAGGGCTTTCAGCAATGCGGCCCCTAGCCTAGGCAACTCTTTGCCTTTCTCTGTTCGCCACTCTTTTTCAGTCCATTGTTTGTACTTTTAAGAAAGCTCTAAAATTTCATCTATTCCTAAGAGTTTGATTGTTGTGCTTAAATATGTGTTTTTTGTATTGCCTGCCGCCTCAATGATATTTATTTCACTGTTTTTTTTTTTTTTTTAAGTTTGATGTTAAGTACTTTCTCATAGTAAAACAACAGGTATTGTAAAGATTGAACCATGTTTTTAGGCTAAATAGTAAATTACTTTCTATTTGTAAAGCGCCTTGACCTTGTTTTGAGAAGGCGCTATTTCAAATGCCGTTTGTATTGTATGTATTAACACCAGTCATTTTACGGGGTCAGTAGTGAACTATGCACACTACTACAAAGTGGTCAAAATTTGACCACTATTTCGAGTAGTGTGCATAGTTGACTACTGACCACGGAAAATGAACGCATTTGTTTTTTTAGTGTTCAATAAAATACCTATTTTGATTGAATAATAGCAAAAACCCCTTGATATTCCATGATATTGGGAAGATTTTTTTTTCCAGACACCGACTCTTTTTTGCAGTCATAACACTCTCGTGTTAATGACGTCACTATGACGTTTATATTTGTTAAAACTTGTTAATTTGTTACTTGATTTGAAGAATGGACATGCGTAGCTACACACTGCTGATGTTTGTCCTTAATCAGCGGTGGTACCCACCCCCCCCACACACACACACTTGGTTTTAAATGGAGTAGAAAACCCCTGGGTTGGACGAGGGTTCAAGGGAGTTTAAGGAAGGGCCACTTTACGGGTCGGTATCCCGTCGACGCTGCATAAGACCAAACAAAGTGCCTTTACAGCGCCGCTTTAACTACACGAAGCAACTGGCAAGGATTCACTGATGACTGGTATCAGAATGTGAAGAGGATTGTCTCAAAACCCCATAACTATGACAGATTTGGCCCAACTAGGAAACATACTGCACGGAGGATTTCATGCCCAGAGCTGTGGGACGGAATGTAATGCCGGCCTTTCCAAGGTAATGTGCTACAGAACTGTGCAAGAGTGGTATCGCCATGTTTGAAGGCTGATCCTTTTTCGGCTGGGGCAAACTGCTGGGGGTGAGGGGGTCTCTTCGAGGGGATCTCCCGGGGGGGGATCAGGCCTGGCAACGCTTAATTGATTCCGCACCGGTGTGGCCCATGGCAGCGGGAGGGCATGGTCTGCCATCCGAGACTCCCGAGGGGATCCAACAGAACCTCCACGGCGGCCAGGTGTTGCACCCAACCGGGTTGCCCACCGGCTGCTTTTGAGAGGCAGGTTGCACGCGGGAACCCAGAAGATCAGCTGGGCCGTGAGGGGTGTGGTGGTGACCCTGGTTTCGCTCGGCCCCTCGGCATGGACGAGTGAGTCCGGTATTGCGGACTCAGCCAGGAGGGGCGATGGGCCTTGGCGGCATCTCTGCTGGGCAGCTGGGGAAATCTTGGCCCGTGGCGGGGGGATGGCTTCTTGGGCTCTAGGTGCCTGCCCTTGTTTCCCGCGGGTTCCCAGGGGTCTGGAGGAGGGCACGTGTTGTGGCACTCCTGGGCCATGGAGGGGTCCATCCGGATCCCGGGAGCTGCATACCTATGTCGCTCCTTGGCCCGTGGCCTGCAAGCTCTTTGGCGCCTCCTGCTCTGGTCGTGTCGCACCTGTTGTAGACGAGCGCCTCATGCCGGGGCAGTCTGGTTTCCGGCCGGGCGGGTCAACGGCGGGCCAGGTGCTCGACCTGGCTCACGCGTTGAGGATGGTTTCGGGGGGGGTTGTGGTGGCCGGATTGTGTTCGTCGGCCCTCTCGGCAGCGTGCCGACCGCTGTTGGTCACGTGCCTGCTCCATGGGATCCTGGAGGTTGCCGGGGACGTCCGCGTGATTGGGCTTTGTCCTTGGGTTGCCGGCTGGCGGATGTTCTTTTGTTTCGTTGGGAGCGAGGGGGGGCGGTGCGTTGGCTCGGGAGGGGTCGCCACGGGGGGTGGGTGTGCCTTTCCCTCTTTCCTTTGCGACGTGTATACCGGCGGCCGGCCTGGGGGTGCTGGAGCCTGTCGTTTTGTTTATGCAGGCTGTCTGGAATTGGTGCACTGGATCCGGCTTTCCGGTTGTTTGTGGAGAGGCTCTCCGGGCTTTTGTGGTGAGGCTCGCCTTGTTGTGGGGAAGGCCGCCTGCTTGCGTGTCCCATCTGGACACGGTGTGTGCTTTCCATCTGCGCAACCGTGAAGCCGGACGTCAGCCTTGGAGTTGCCTGGTCTGGAGCTCCCCTGGAGCGCTGTGGTGGCCCGGCTGCCTGGGAGTCGCCTTGGACCGCGCTCTCTCTTATGGGCCCCACATTGATAGGGCGAGTAGTGGAGTGTGTTCACGCGGTAACATCTTGAACGGGCTCACTGGCACCGGATGGGGTGCTCGCCCGATTGCCTGCTGAGGTCGGCGGCGCTTCCCTGTGCTACTCGTGTGTAGAGTGTGCCTGCCCTGTTTGGGAGGGATCGGCCCATGCCGGAATCTTGATCCGGCGTGGGTGCCTCCTGCCGCTTGATCGCGGTATGCCTCCGTCCCACGCCGGCGGAGGGCTTGTGGCATCCTGGCGGGAGTTGCTGCGCCGCCAGGCTGCCCGTCGTGCGTGGCTGGCCCCCAAAAATGGTGCAGTGGCGTGGCTGCCGGGTGTCCGTGTGTGAGGCCCCTGTTCTGGACGGATGCTGCTTGGACCGACCGCATGGAGTCAATATGGTTTCTTGAGCGGGTTGTCCGACCTCTTGAGGGGTCTCTGGGGAGGTGGAGAGGGTCGCCTTGTGGGGGGGGGGGAGGCTTGGCCGTCCGCCAAGTGACATCTATCGGTATTGAGCCTGGTGGGCTTCTCCCGCCTGGGGCTGGCTTCTCGTAGGCTGAGTGCGGTGCCCTCGTGGGTTTTGAGGCCGGGGCTGCCGTATCTTGGGTTTCCTTGCGGAGGTGGGCTTCAGGGGGCAGATCGGGATACGCCTGTGGTTTTTGGAACTGCGCGCAGACTTGTGGGGCAACCTTCTTGGTCTGCCCGCTGCTGGGGCGGCGGTGCACAAACGGGACCTTGCGGGAATTCGGTGGGGCAGCCGGGCGTTGTGCCCATCTCTGACTGGATAATATTTGAGAACCACAGAGATAGACAGAAACCCATTAGAAGACACTAAGAGAAGAAGGGCCACGTACTGGTTTTAAGGGCTCATAAACCTAAATACATTATTTTGTGAAGCCTTAAAAGAAGCTTAGAAACTCTCCCAAGCGAAGTTTAGTTTTCTGTTTCAACATTCTCATAACAGTGAATGAAGTCGGGTGAGTGTCGCCCATACTTAAACCTTAGGCTGCTTTAACCGTTCATTCGACCCTACGTTTCCACATGGAACATTGGGCGGCCAGCATCCCGAACTACGCCAGGTTGGAGCACAACACTTGACTTGAAGGACGCATACCAACACTTTGCCATCATCTTTCAGACGAAATTGGCTCATTTTCTTTACATCAACAGCGAGACCTTAAATCCCGTTCAAGAGCCTGCACTTAGGGCTATCCACGGCCCCACGGACCTTCACATGATAGTCAAGTGATTGCCGCGAAGCCTGCGTGACAATGAATGTGCATCATCACATTTACCTGGATCCAACTGGCTGATCACTGCCTGTCACCAAATCGCGCAAACCATTAAATATAACGCTCTACGCAAATTGTTTTAAAACCATTGACATCCTCATCTGTTACCCTAGGAATGACTATCATGCGGACCAAGCATGTGTGATGTTACAGAAATTTTACAAATTTTTTATCATAAAAAATATTAATTCAGAGTATTCTTCTCATACACAAATACATAAATAGATATCGATATCAGTATTTGAATTTGCATTACAAAACTGCCAATCAGTTTAAATTGTGCCAAGATATATTTCCGTCCCATGCTATTTACCAGGTTTTTGTTTAGTTATCCCCAAACCAATTTTAGTTAACAATTACGAGTTTAGCCAATTCATGACATAAATATTCAAAGATTGACTAGTCAAATGTGGACTTAAATTAGTTATTAAACCAAATAAGGATAAATTTAGCATTCTGCCACCACATCCCTCAATATTCACCTTCTTCCTTCAAGGGCGCCGAATTCACGCTGGTTGTGGCACACACTAATTCCTATTACAAATTCGGTTACATTTTCAGGGTAAGCTGCCGGATAAAAGTTAACAACCCTTGTTTTTGTTTATATTGGCATTTAATACATCCACGGCACGTTGTTTAATTTCAAACATTGGACTATATTTCGTTTACAGCACACATACCTGTAGATGTCACTAATACAAATATATCAGACAAAATTCCAATTATATCTGAGATAACTTCAACCCGTAGTAGATTCTTAAGTCCTTTCATTGACGTCAGAATGTTTCGCATAGAATACCGTCCGATATATTTATGTCCAATTTTCAATTGAATTTGACTTGACATGGACTTGACG